>PVIH01007680.1:0-98281 GCA_004025045.1 Sigmodon hispidus | reverse complement strand
TTAAGCCCAAATTTGCAATAATTGTCACTGTCACTTTAAGCCAAAATTTGTAACTGCTGTTACTTTCACTTTAAGCCGAAACTGCTAAAACTTTTATCTTGAGCTCAATGTTACTGTGCGTCCACAGCATTAAGAGGTTACACTTATCCGTCAATAAGTTCCCTCTTCTCCGCCTTTATCTACAGGTCGGAGCTACCCCGCTAGCGCCAAGAGGTTTCACTCACTCTGTTGGTGAGTTCCCCCTTCTCCGCGTCAACTTTATAGGCTGGAGCTATTCCGCTCTAATTGCGGATCCCACTTTATCTGGGACTTACCGGTGCACCACCCCCCCCCCCCCGACTGCAGAGAGTTCTGAATCCTGTCGTTCGTTGGCTCGAGTGTAGTTCTTATCTGCCAGGGTCTCGTTCTTATCAGCTTCTTATCAGAGTCCCCGTACGGGCCACCACTTGTTTCTGGGTCCTGTTCCCCACCCCCCCCCACCACCGCCACGATTTTTTGACAGTGCCCAAAAGTCATCTCTATTTCAGTGGTAACAGGAAATTTAAATGAGCTAACTATTGATCTACCAATGAACTTAGCTTAAAATTTAATCATTAGAATCATTTTTTTTAATTTTATTATGTAGTCAACCACAAAGAATAGCAATCACATGTCAAATTATACTACATTTTTATATGTATAAAAACATTTGAGAATATATATATACATCTATATATATATGCATTTTGAACAATGAGCTTTCTCAGAGGCAAGAAAACAATACTTGTACTTTGGAGTCTTAAATTCTTAACACTTGTTAGAATTCAGTTAGTGTATCATAAATACTGGTGAGATATCATGCATACAGAGGTAGGATTCTTCTCCTATTCTATTACAGATCTAGTAGCTCTTTGGCATCAGCATAAACTTTTATTATCCCCTCATCAGATAGCTCCACCGACTGGTCTTTGTTTATATGCCATTTTGCATTTTCAGATGTTTGAAGGTGGCTAATTTTCAAAGCTTTTACCAAATATGCAAATTCAAGAACTTAAAACAGCCCTAATTTGATACCAGTTAATCTGGTCACCAGCATGTATGATTATTTCTACTCCTTCAGTTCCAGCTCAGGTTGAATGTTCATTTCTCTGGAAATATTCCATAAATCACAGACCAGTGTGGAGTCCATATGTTCTCTCACAAAGCATGCTGTGCTTATTATAATTGTCATTAAATAGCAGTTTGGCTAATTATTTATCTCAGGCTTAACTCATGCACTGTGGGCTTCAGAAAGCACAGTAGCTGTCTGTGTGTATGTGGCATGTGGTGTGTGTGTGTGTGTGTTTGTGCGCTCGCGCGTGTGCATGTGCCTGCACATGTGTCTGTTTCACAGTTAAGTACTTAAGCTACATACCAGGGTGTTCACTATATATCACTGCATAACTACCCATTGGAACCCAACCTTATATTCAATATTTTATAGAATCTTAACTATAGCAGTAACTTTAAATATTGTTAAATAAAGCTTGTGTCAAAAACTATACAATGTTTCTTGTTTGTGTTTTTTGCTCAGAATCTTTACAATCATGGATTGCTTTTATCCTTTGAGATTTCTCTTTTACAGTGTCTGGTGGTTTTAAGTAAAACTTCCAATAAAAAACACAATGTGAAAAATGGTTTCCCCCTTGCGAAAGTCCATGTCATTACTCAGATCAATGATACAAAGGAAAATGAACAAAAGCCTATTTTTATAAAATAGTTAAAGACATTTGGAATGAATATCTTTAGGATATTATATAACTTTCTTGTTCTGAAATTTACACATCCAAATTATATTTATTTAAGTCATAATCATTTTTACCTAACGACTCACAGAACAATTCTCAACCAGGAACCCCACAGGCACCACACTCAGGTGTGTCTAAGGAATTCTACAGCTACTATACTTGAATAGGGCCTATAGTGGGCAACAGCAATCAAAGCAAAGAACACACACTTAAGAAAGTTGAGACCAGATTTCTATACCAAAATAAATAAATAAATAAATAAATAAATAAATAAAACACCTTAAATAGCTTATCTGCAAATGCCTAGATCCCAGGGTTAGAAAAGAAAGAAAGACATCATAAAATTTGCAGGCAAATATATGCTGGTCATGTTAATAATATTCTAAAAGTATAGCTTATGGTGTTACTAGGAGAGGCAATTTCAGTGGAATGTCCCTAATCCTCTTGCTCTTCCTATCTTGTTGTCCCTTAATGTTCTCTGAGCCTTACATGTGGGAGTATATTGGAGATGTATCTGTTGGGAGTGGGCTCCAAATCTGCGTATTGATTGGTTGTGGTTTACAGTAGTGGCCTCTTTCTGTTTCAAAGAGATGTTGCCTTGGTGTAGGGTGAAGACCACATTTATCTGTCAAAAGTTTATATGATTTTGTTGGAGATTATTTTGGTTTTGTAAATTATAACTATGATATCACTAACACCAATTAGTTAGCTAGGTTTCTAGTAGATGTATGGTGTTCCTCTAACTGAATGGATTTTTTTTCCTTAATTAAGCATTTATTTATTATTTCAATATTTATTCTCATATTGAGTGGTTTTTCACTTTGACTAACTTTGTTCTTTTTTTATTATGATTAAAGTCCCATTTTTTTATCCATGTATCCCCTTGTTCAAAATCCCTTCCCCCTCCTGCCCCTCCCAGTCACTCTCTCTTCTCCTCATCTCCTTATCTCCTCCCCAGAAAGAGACCTTAAGACCAATAAGAGAACAATTAATTACTGACAAGGTGTGCATGCCTTACTTCACTCTTAGGGTTATTGTATCATGCTTGCCATTGATGTGGATTATAGTTGGTTGGTATTGTTGGTTGGTCCTCTCTTTTGTAAGCTTGTATAGTATTTTAATACCATGAAAGGTAATACTTGAGGTAGGGTGCATATTTCTTCTTAATGGAGACTATGAAAGACAGGAGTGTCTGGATAGATTTTCTAAAAGCTGCAAGAGTCCAAATAAACTGTAAGTCACAATAACTGGGAAAAGTATTACATGGGAAAAACAAATTTAAATTATTTCTGTCTTCCAATTCAGCTAAACAGAAGGTAGTAAAAGAGAAGCATTATTCTAAAGAGAGGATAAAGTACATCCAAAGAGGATACAAAGAACTGATACTGTTAAAGTAGTTGGTCAAATGAGTGAAGGAAGAACAAGTAACCAATTCCATAATAGCAACATAACAGGTATGAATCAACACTGTTCATTGATATCTCTCAATATTAATGGTCTCAAATCACCAATAAAAACAGATAGACTAACAGATAGAATGAAAAAACAGAGTATAACTTTCAGCTGAAAACAAAACAATTATAACTCGTCATATAGAACTGACATTACTTTAGGATAAAAGAACAGTTATTCCAAACAACAGACCCAGGAAGCAAGCAAGTATAGTTATTATAGTTAGGAAAGTGAGCCAATTCATAAGTGTGAAAAGAGATACTGAAATATGAAGATCAGTATAGAAATCTGAAGTAGAAGCATGATAAAGACAGGGTGAAATAGTCAAATTTAGGAAGATCTAACTATAAATATGAACATTAAATAAACAACATTGAATAAATTGTTGATTTACAAAGAAAGTGTTAAAAAGAAGCAATGCCAGTTCAATTTAAACATAAAGTAAAAAGGAAGAGATCTGCGACTAAGGAGCAGAAGTACATGTGTATATCATGTTGGAAGCATGTACCTACCACTTCGGCACTGGATAGGCAGAGACAGAAAGTGCTTGCTGCCTAGCTAGTCCAACATAATAAGTGAGATCTATGTTCAGAGATAAACCCTGTATCAAAAGATAAGACTATAGAAGATGATTTAAAGTTGTCTACTGTAATCTGCTGTTCAATACACACACAATTAACATATCCAAGCCTCTTAACAACCACAAACTTGGGGTACTATGAATTAATATATATAAAAATTATTTTACAACTACTTAAGGGATCTGTTTGGGATTACATGTTAAGATATTAAGCAGAGTTGATAGAATATAAAAGATGTGTTGCAATTTGAGTTTTTTATAGCATTACAAAATTTAGTATTAGAAATAACTACTTTATCTATTCTTATATTTTATTTACAGATGTTTATATCTCCAGATACTTTGTAAAGTAAATATAATACCTTTCTTCAAAGCAGTTTTGGTAATTTTTCTTTTCCCTATTTATTTGTAAATCTTTTTAATTTATAATTTTATAATTTATTTTATAATTTTATAATCTATTTTATAATTTTTTAATTATAAAATACACTCTGTACCTTTGTAGGATCCATGAGCATTTTTGTATGTTTGTTTGTTTTCTCAGCTTCACACAAGAGACTGAGAAGAGAGAAGGAAAAGATTTGCATGTGAAGCTCATTCTGCCTACTGTATAAGGAGTGAAAATCTCTATAGTGATCCTGGAGTCTTATCTCTTCAGTGATCTGTTAGACAACACTTATTAGCATTGATGATAACACCTAAAACACTTCACAGTCCCTTACAATACAATGATTTACTTGTTGACTATAGAAATAAGACATAAAAGAAATTACCAATAAAACTGATGTTTTCTTCCAATGGCCATTTAGAAAATTTTGTCTTTAATAACAATGCCATGAAATTCACAGATAGGAGCCTTCGATGATGAGAGAAAAGATTAGATTTTTCTACACACTTAGTTTGGAATGCTATTAACATAGCTTTTTGGCAATGTCAACTAATAAACTCTTCGGTGAAAGATTAAGGACATCACATCTAAAAATATATCTCTGATTTGCATTTTAGAAGAATTATTCTATTAGTAACATAAAAAGAAAGAAGGTAAAAAATAAGAATAAAAAGCTGGGCGGTGATGGTGCAGGCGGTTAATCTCAGCAGTTCTCATGACCAAGGTAACTTAAAGAAGGCAAAATGATTTGGGCTTAGGGTTCCAGACGAAGAACGATTCTGTAACAGCAAGGAATGCACAGCAGCAGCCATATGGAACAGTAAGTTGAGAGATCACATATTCCACAACTGATAGGAAGTAGACTGTTACTGCAAGTGGAATGAGGCTATAAGCTCTCAAAACTCCTCCAAAGTGAAATACTTCCTCTAGGTAGACTCCATCAGGTAACTTATTTGAACAGCATCACCTAGTGTTTAAATGCATGAGCCTATGAGTTCCTGGTCAAACACCACAGGAATGATCATCTTGCTCCATGTAAATGATCTTAAAAGAGATAATTAGTTGGTGTATGCAGCATGGGAGAGCAAAGAAATACAATGTTTTCAGAAGTCAAGATGAGTAGAATGTGGAACCAGAAAGAGGGTCCCAGGAAAGCATCTTCTATGTATTGCACTTTCAAACGATAAGATGCATCTCACTATTACTAATGAACCAAGATTTTAAAAACATAGGAATAGGAATTTATATTCACATTATTTTACCATTTAGAGGTAGCATGATGGATCTCTCCTTCCTTTCCTAATCTTCATTGCCCCCTACTTGCTTCCCTTCCCACTTACATTTTTCATTGTAATAAATTATACTAATGACCAAAGTGAAATGATTTATAGCTAGCATTATTGGACTAATGCTAGGTAGTCATGGCTGACATTAATATGTCTTATGTTTATTGTCTAAGATATCTTGGCTTTTATAGTCTATAGAATTTGCATAGTATAAGGCAGTTTCTTTTAATGTATTTGGCTGTTATAATTAGACTGCACCTTTGAAAAACATATATACATTACATATTTGTTGTGTTTTAGAAAGGAAAAAACCCACAATTCTACTAAGTAAGTGGACTATAGAGAAAAACGAAGGCTGTCAGACCTCTTATTCTATAAACATCATAAAAAGGTAATATAGATGGGGACAGGCTTGCTTATTTGCATCTATTAAGAGTTAGCTTGGGAAGTTGTAATGTGGAAGGGTCACTTCTGCCCTGTCTGAATTATCACAATTTTCCAGTGTCTTTACTCATTGCATGCTTCTTGGCTCTCTACGCATAAAAATCCCTACTTCAGAACAGAGAATGAATACAAAATCATTGCTCTAAATAAATTGGAAAAGAAATCACCTGTCTACTGGCTTCGAGACACAATCACAATGCCCTTTTCTAAAGTGGCCACTCACAAAGTGACTTTGTCAGGAAACAGCTTGTTTCAGGAAACAGGATCAGAAAGTTATTTAATTTGAAAGAAAATAATCACCAATCCCCAATTGCACTCAGTGTAAGATGGATTCTGCTTAATAGAATGCCACACTTCTGAAGTGCTGGGTTCCTGTTTCAACATTTGACAATTAAATTACTTATTATGCTGAAACTTTATTATAATCAATTACTCTATTATCTCCAAGCACATGGCCTATTTCAGAATACACAGAGAACAAGACTAATCTCCATCAGGTAGCTTCATATGATGGATGTTCTTATGACTGAAGTTACAAAAGATCATTCAGATAAAAAAGAAATACCCACAGTAGGTGCTCTTATCATTCAGAACACAGACTCTATTCAAGCAGTGAAATAGGTTCCAAATTCCTTTCTTAGCATTTCCAGGTGTATTTCCATTGTAGTCTTAATACGATTTTTGTATAGTTTTCTGCCCTCAACTCTCACACAGAGCTTTATCGATTCCATGACAAATAAGTCAGTCAGTTTGTAACTACCATGTTATTTGGAATTTCTCTTCAAGGTTTTCTAGACCATTCTCCTTTACAAATAGAGTCACTTTTTTATTATTTATTCTACCAAATACAACAAAAGTGTATTCAGAGAAAGTTATATTAGCTTTCCCAGATGAGGAATAAAACTGACTGATGTTCTATCCCTGGTTAAGTTAGAGAAGAAAGTTCTTCACACTTGAGCTGTGTGCATTTTTTTACTTGTTCATTGCTATTTAAATTTAAAAGTTGCAACAAACCACATTTGTGAAAATGATAAAATATTTAAATTCTGCTGTTTTGAATAGAACAGAGTTATCTTTATGTATCTCTAAAAATTAAAAAATTTAAACTTGGTGGCAAAGTAATTAAAGATATAGTTCTGCAACATGACATTATAGTCATAAGATTTTGACCTATAAAATTGACCAAGCTTGAAAACTATCCAAAAATTTATTTTTAAATAGAAATTTCAAAAAGTGGACTAGCAAAATTAGAGTTACACAGAGCTAAATTAAAGATAAAAGAATTGTCATGAAAGAGTATCAAATAAACAAAACAGCAACAAAAAGTCTCAGTATTGAGTGATATTTATCTGCCACTGAGACTTTAATCTGCATTCTGAAGAACCAGGAAACTTGGTTATTATAAAGATGTACAAGAAGACTTTGTGAGCAAAAGGAACATACAGCGGGGCTTGCATTTGCATTCAGAACAGAAGATAGTGTTCACTCTGAATAAACACAGTAGACTGATGCATGATTATTCAGCATCCCCAGGTGTTGAGAGAGTGAAGGGATCCATTAGTACTTAGACAAAAAATTTTGCTCTGCAATAGAAAATGAACCCAGGGTCCATATAATCTCAGGAGGAATCCAGGCTATCCACATAGGCCAGGACAACATATCAAAGTTATTATCTTTGTTTCTTTTCCGGTTTTGTGATGTAACACCCTAATGAAAAATAAACTTGACAGGGGATGAAGAATCTGTTTGATGGGAAAATCTGGGCAGCATAAACCTAAAACATCTGGTCACATGACATCCAATTTAAAAAAAAAATCAGTGAACACACGTATCTGCTGTTTTCTTTCTCCATTTACATTCTCAGAACCAGTCAATGGAGCAGTCATTCCCACTTCGAATAACAAAATCAAGATAATTGGCCCAAAAAGCATGCTCCTAGCTTTATTTCCCAAGTGATCTTAGATTTTTGTCTCATTGACAAATTAGCCCTAAAAGTTACAAAAATATATAATGGCAGTTTCTGTTTAAATCCAGAAGGAGAATTTTTAATTTATCAGAATTTAGGCTGAGCAGAAGAAGAAGGCACTTGGAAGTTATCAAAATAAGTTTATTATATCAATACAAAGATAGTAATTTACACAGAAACAATAGCACATGAAGAAAACATTCTCTTCTAAGTTATCCACAGTGGGCAGCAGGAAGAGATACAGAGCCAGGAATTAGCACGGGAAATATGAGCATCTTATTGGTCAGTGCCTTGTGGTAGGTTTCCTTTGGTAGACTGATCATCTTGGTTGTGTTTTACAGCTATAAATCAACATTACTTGATTTGATTGATACTTTAAATGCAAAACTTCAGTGTCTAGTCAGTGTATATATCTATAAAACAATGCTTCCAGCTAAGGCTCAGGACCATGGAAGTAAAGGAGGCATCTCTTGGGGCCTGGGGAGATAATCCAGCTGTTAAGAAAGTTCATTATCCTTAAGTAGTCCTAAGTTCAATTCTTAGTACCAAATCATGTCCAGCCTCCATGTTCCATGGACACACATACACACATGCATATATTTATATGCATGTATATACACAGCACATACATACACACACACAGGCACACATGAAAAATTAAAAATTTAAAATTTAGTAAATGTTTTAAATGCTGATGCTTCTGTTCGCCAGAACATCTTAAAGAAGATAGCTCAATACCTCAGTTAGATTTTGTCAGAAAAATTGATTAAATCCCCAGGCACCAGTGTTCTCTGTACAAAATGGACAGATTCCCCTTGGACTTGAACACTCATCTGAGAAATAATTTTAGGATCACTTACCTGACTCTGTTCTATTTACAAATGGAAATGTAAATCAGTACTTACAGTAGGAAAGTATCTCATACCACTGTGACAGAATCTATGTAGAAACAAATACACTCACATAAGAACCTATCTTTGTAAATACCCAATTAGATTCATCCTTTAAGAAAACTGATTTTTTTTCTGAAATTCCTCTACCCCTTCTCACATAGAGACCTGAATCTTCTCCAATGCAACCTAAAGGTTAGACGATTGGGTTGATTTTAAAACTTACTTAGAACAGATAAGTGGGTCCCAAGCATTCAGAATTCTGTAGCCTGCTTCTTCTCACCCCCAGAGTAACTCTTCATCCATAGATAGGAGTCACTCCAGGAGATGCAAAACAGCCTCTTTCATTTGGTCCGTGATTAATGGCTTTTCTTCTCCTGATTTAATTTAGCAGAGAGAAAGTTTTTATGCACAGAGAAGCCCTCAGTAATATGGTTATCATCTAGTATTTACTTATGACCCTGCAGACCTATGCCTCCATGAAGCTTCTTCCACTCATCCTTTGTCCAGGCAGACTAGCTGCAGAATCACCCATAAGGTGGACCACAAGGCAGACCTAATAACCCTCTCCTCAGGCACTGTCAAACATATACTTGGAATAAACTAACATGTAGTATGATAGGGAAAGTGGCACAAGTGAGTTAAACCCTCATATTTCTCTGATACTGCCACTCCCAAGTTATAGCAGAGACAGTCCTAGATGATGCCTGATTTTCATTTGATATGCAATAGGAAATCTTATACAGTTTGCCCCCTGGAAGACTATTCTTTAATTTCTCTCCTTAAAAATTCATTCATAGCAATAACATTTATAGATAGATGACACAGACCCATCAGGAAGAAAATCAGGAATCTAACTGTATAAAGGAGATGGATAGCTTCTGTGGTATACTGAGAAAGTGAATGAGTTAATAAGTCAGTGAAATGAGAATTCATACATCTTAGAGTTTGCAGTCATGTCCTGAACACTACCAATAAAAGTATAATGAATCAGTTATTTTATATTATATGGAAAATAATATGGCCTGTATTTTAAGGAAAGCAAATGTTTCTACCATCCCATGATGCTCTACCCAGGCTTCCTAGAAAAGCTGTTTGGTTAGAAGAATAAAGATATGAAGAGCTGAGAAATGCAATTTATTTAAAGAAGTTGAAGCAGGAAGAGAGATGGACTGTAAGTAGAAGGGTAAAAATGAGAGCAAGAGAAAACTAGGTCAAGATTAACAAGTGAAAATGAGTAGAGAAGTGTGAATGATTTTTAGGGGCTTGAGAAAATTGCACATTCTAGCATAGGAATATAAAGGTATTGCAAAGACTCCTGGGATCAACAGGAGTCTATGCAATACGTAGAAATTGTTCTCTTATAAAATAATAACACAATCCACATAGGAGGATGGATTTGAGAGTGACTATTTTTCATAAACAGTCAGTATTCTTTTCTTAAGGGGAATCACTGGTTGTCCGGTTGAGAATTATGCAAATCCAGTGAAGAACTAGATCACTTTTATTACAATGTGATTTGAGTAGGAGCACTAGCGGCTTATTTAACAAACTTAATGAAAGTATTCTTTAGAGTGTGCCATCATTGAAATGCAAATTGCATTTGTACTGAGGAATATAGAGATGTGAAACTTCTGTTTCCCCCTCTAAGATACAATGTCTTTCTAGCACAGGAGTCTTACTCTCTTTGGAAACCAGTTATCCCAACTCTGAGTAGCTGAAATCCCTTTATCTTCCATATTCAGTATGTTTAAGATTATACCTCAGTACTTTCTTTTCTTTGTCTTGGATTCCTGTTTTTAATAAATATTTGCTGACATTTTCTTGAAGTTCAGTGATAAAAGAACTTGGTGGTTTGTGTGATTTCTGGGTATGCAGCTACCCAAAGTAATTTGTGTTCATTGCACTCACTTAAAAGTGTTGATATAGAACCTGTGACTTGTCAAGACCTGTTCTAATTATGACTTATACAGCTGGAATAGAACACATATGACCCCTAACATTATATGATGAATGATCTAGATGGGAGACAGCTATCATTCAAATACCAAATGACCTTATGACAAAAGTGAAAAACGTCTGAGTAAGCACAGTGGTGTGGAAAATTACAGTCTAGCATTTTAACTACCCCTAAGATAACAAGGCGGAAGAGGTTGGTAAGCCTGTATATACCACAGAATGAGTGTCATGAATAAATATTCTTTTGAAATATCAGTGTTGAAAAAGTATCCTCTCTCTGAAAGTTGCAAGCCTGTGGAGTGGTCAAGACCTTCTGAACAGAGCTTATTATGTGTTTTGTGATAGGAAGTCATTCATAAAAATGAAAAAATAACAAGAAATTATCCTCCAAGTAAATAAAATGTTGAAAAAATCTACTTTCATACCAAAATTTTAAATTTTCAGAAACAAATACACATTTTTTTGATAAAGCTACAGCATGCTGCACCCTTGTGGACATTAATTAAAAGGTGTTTTGATGTATAAGAGCCATGCCTGTGGCATTGCATTGTACCTCCCAGTTCCTATAAAAGTCAAAGTGATGACAAACAGATATCTCTTTACCTAAGCAGCTCCTACAAAGATCACCCTAGACATAAACTGTACTTTTTCTGGTATCTTCTGTTATTCTTTTTATCTTTACTAACACAAAATAGCAAAATAAGAACAAACAACTTTCTGTTAGAACCAGAAATACTAGAAAAGGAATAATATGCATTATACATAAACTTGATACTCTGCAAATAAAACAGTTTTCACTACAATACTTCTGACTCGTATGTTATTTTGTTCCCTGACTCTTGTTGCTCCATGATTTTCTTTCAGTGTTTACTCTGTACGTATAGCACAGTCTGAATATTTTTATTGCTAGGACCTACCGACCTCTGTTCTCCATTCTCCTTGTGTAGTTTCTGAACAAAATTGCTACGCTCTCTGTATTTTTATCTCTGACATATTGTTCTCAAGCTCTCTAAAAAGCATGGTCCAAAGGGCACAGTCTTGTGCCACCAGTCTTTTCTTGGTTGCTTCTCACCATCTTTCAGAAACAATTCATTTTGAAATTTTTGTATTTGGAATTCTCTATTTTGTCCACAGTCTTTATGTCAAGGATGGTCAAGGGCCATTTTACTTTTATTGCAGCAGGGAGAGGGAGGAGTTTGTTTGTAAATGTGTCTCATGTAGCCCATTCTGACTTCAAATCCAAGATAGACTTAAGGAGGACTTCAAAATCAGGTTCACCTGCCTCTAGTTCCCAAGTGCTGAGATTACAGGTACACCATACTTTATCCTAGTAAGATTTATTGTTAACCTGACACAATTCCATGTCACATGGCAAGAAGGAATCTCCAGTAAAGAGTGCCTGGATGAGTCGCTCATGGGTATGTTTGTAAACCACTATCCTCACGGCTAATAGTTGTGAAAGGGCCCAGCCCACCGCAGGCAATACCTTCTCTATGGAGGAAGTCCTATGTTATAGAAGAAACCTAGCATAGCCATCCAGAAAGCAAGCTAGTAGGCAGCCTTCAATCTCCATAGCTTCTGCCTTACATACCCACCCTGATCTCCTTTGACAATGGACTGTCACCTGAAAGTATAAGCTGAGTTAAACTCTTCTCTCCCTTAAATTGGCTTTAGTCACAGTGTTTATCACAACAACAAGAAACAATATACCACATTATCCCATGCCAAACTAAGACACTGTTTTCTTTTCTTTTTTTTTAATAAACAGCCAAATTAATAAAATGACAAAGAAAGAAGATACAAGATAATAAAATTAGAAATTAAAAGAAAGACAGTACAACAAACGGGAAATTCAGAGACTCGGGACAGACACACTTTAAAAACCTGTACTCCACAAAACTAGAAAACCCCAAGAAATTGATGAATGTTTTGATGTTGTAGAAAGTTTCCCAGCCCGTTTTGGGTCCTGAGGTTTGTAACCTGGAGCGTGCGCAGCAGAGGTTTTGACCTGATGCGCTGCGCCTTTTGTGCCCCAAAGAAATGAATCACACACTTATATCCTTTAAACTGTTTGGCCCATAACTTAAGCACATTACTAGCTAGCTCTTTCATCTTACTTCAACCCATTTCCATTTATCTTCCCACCACGTGGCTCAGTCCGTGGCTGAGCCAGTACCTCTATATGTCTATCTTCTTTGGAGGTTGGAAGGAGACTGGCTAACTCTGTCCTTCTACCTGCCTGCGTGTGCTGATTCTCCATCCCCTTCTAAGGTGCTGTGCATAGGCCAAAATAGTCCTTTATTTACAGTATACAGAACATTCCACCACATTTTGATATACACAACCTACCAAAGTTAAATCAAAATGAAATAAGAAATTTAAAAAAAAACCTACAACCTGTAGTAATTTTTTTTTAAGTCCATTAATGAGTAAGTACATCCCCTGCTTATCTTTCTGGGATTGTGATACCTTGCTAAGGAGGATATTCTCTAATTCCATCAATTTGTCTGTGAATTTAGGATATCATTTTTTCTTACTGCTGAGCAGTATTACATTGTGTAGATTTACCACAGTTTGTTAATCCATTCTTCACTTGGGGGACATCTAGGTTGTTGCCTGGTTATTGCTATTATGAAAAATGCTGCAATGAACATAGTTGAGCTAATGCTTTTGGAGTGCCAATGTGCATCTTTAGGGTATATGCCCAAGAGTGGTATTGCTGGATCTTTGGGAAGATTGATTCTCAGGTTTCTGAGAAAATACCATACTGCATTCCAGAGTGGCTAAGCAAGCATACACTCCCGTGAACAATGGAGGATGGTTCCTCTTGTTCCAAACCCTCTCCAGCATAGGCTGTCATCTCTGTCTTTTATCTTAGCCATTCTGACAGGTGTAAGGTGGTATCTCAGAGTTGGTTTGATTTGCATTGCTCTTATGGCTAAAGATGTTGAGCACTTTTTCAAGTGACTTTCAGCCATTTGTAATTCCTTTGCTGAGAATTCCCTTTTTACTTCTGAACCCCATTTTTTGATTGGATTATTCAAGGTTTTGGGTTCTACTTTCTTGAATTCTCTATACATTTTAGAAATCAGTCCTCTATCAGTTGTAGGGTTGATGAAAATCATTTCCCATTCTGTAGGCTGTTGTTTTGTCTTATTGACCATGTCCTTGGCTTTACAGAAGCTTTTAAGTTTCAGGAGGTCCCACTTATTGATTGTTGCTTTTAGTGTCTGTGCTAATGGTATTATATTTAGGTAGTGGTCACATGTGCAAATGTGTTGGAGGGTATTTCCCACTTACTTTTCTATCAGATTCAGTATGGCTCAGTTTTTGTTGAGGTCTTTGATCCCCTTGGATGTGAGTTTTGTGGAGGGTGATAGGATTGGATCTATTTGCATTTTTCTACAAGGTACCATCCAGCTATGCCAACACAATTTGTTAAAGGTATCTTTTTTTTCCCATTGAATATTTTTGGCCTTGTTGTCAAAGATCAGGTGTTCAATTGTGTGTGGTTTAATGTCTAGGTCTTCAGTTCGAGTCTGTTGATCCACAAATCTGTTTTTTGTTTTGTTTTGTTTTACAGGACCAAGCTGTTTTTATTACTGTAGTTCTATAGTATAGCTTGAAGTCAGGGATGGTGATGCTTCCTGAGATTCTTTTGTTAAACAGAATTGTTTTGACATTCCTGGCCTTTCTATTATTCCATATGAAATTGAGTATTGTTCTTTCAATGTCTATAAAAATTTGTATTGGGATTTTGATGGGAATTGCATTGAATCTGTAGATTGCTTTTGTTTGGATTGCCATTTTTACTATGTTGATTTTCAGTTCACTCTTGGTCAGCTCTTGATTGGCTCTTGGTTGTGGTTCTGGGGGCTCTTAGGCAGGTTTGTGTTCAGAGGTTCAGCTGGTCCTATGCAGTTGCAGGTTTGGGCAGGGGTTGGCTCGCAGAGGCTGTGTTTTGTCTCCAGCCTGGGGTTTGAAAAGTAGTAGTTTCTGCTTTGCCCCTTAGCTGTGCTTCCAGGGGCTCATCTTCTTCTGAGCAGTTGTGGTTCGATGACAACCATGATGAGTCTGCACAGGGTGTGGACTGCCGAAGCTGTGCCCCATCTGCAGGCCTGGGTTGGAGAACAGAAATCTGTGCTTAGTCTCTCACCTCCCAGCTCTGCACCCATGGGCTAGGCTGTTCCCCATGCTGTTTTCTTATCATAATCTTCTATCACATACATACATACAAACACACCCATGTACACACACAGCCATACTCACACACCCATATGCACACACATCCACACACACAAACACTCACACACATAGACACACACACATAGACACACACACATAGACACATACATACACACATATGCACACACAACCACATATATAAAAATGCACACACATGCCCATACACACACATATGCACACATAGCCACATATACCCATATGCATACACATACACAAACATACACGCACACATGTACATACATACACACACCCATATACATACACACAAATGCTCATATAAACATAAACACACTATGGAATCTCTGGAGGGAAAAGAATGTAATGACAAGGTCATTAGGTTTTGGTTGTTGGATGATTGGTTGGTTTTGTTTCTATACATAGCTAACCAGGGTATATTATTTTGAGATTAGTTTATTGATTTGATATTATGTAATCAAACTTGCTGGATCAGAATAAGGTCCACTATTTTCTTCTGATTTCTACTTTTTTTTCCTTTTTGTTTAAGGAACAGATATTTTGTCTCTTATTTCCACAAGGTTCTTCTATAAAACTATGGAAGATGAAAAGTACCATAGCATTTCTGTCTATCAACACCCAGGGCTGAAATAAACTTCCTCCTATCCATGTCTAAGTGACAACCCACAAAAAACCAAACAAACAAAAACCAATCTAGTGAGCCCTGCTTGGGAAACATGTCTACACTTTGCTCTGTTAATGGTTGTCAGGCAAATGAGATTTCTATAAGCCAGAATAGATGATATTTTTGTCTCAGGGGAGGTAGGAGTTAACCAAAGTCATTGGACAGTTGCAGTCAACCACCTAGATCATTTATCTCATTATAGAAGATTTCTTAGAGTCTTATTCATGGGACTTTGACTGCAACCACACCTTGAAAGAATCCTCCTTTTACCTGTAATTTATACTGCTTTATTGTTTCTTTCCCATGTTCTTTCAAATGTTACTTTGACCCTAATCACAGTTACCTCAGTAACCCATTTTCCCAGTCCTGAGATGTCAAGAGCAGTGCTTGACCCCTAGTTCTGTGATAGCCAAGGTGTTGACAGATTATAACATCTAGGACTCCTTGGCTTGCTGCTGGTAAGGAAGAGCTCTGCTTTCTTCCTTACCTTTCATGGCTGGA
Organism: Sigmodon hispidus; assembly: GCA_004025045.1. Taxonomy (NCBI): domain Eukaryota; kingdom Metazoa; phylum Chordata; class Mammalia; order Rodentia; family Cricetidae; genus Sigmodon; species Sigmodon hispidus. The sequence goes on along the minus strand of PVIH01007680.1, from coordinate 82,164 downwards.
CATTTCTCTGAGGCTGCTGCAGGAAGTAAATGAGAACTCCTTGACTTTCCTCAGTGACGAATTATTGAGAAATTAGGATTTAAATGCTTTGAACAACATAAAATTTGAAGAAAACTTCAGTTTTATTGGCCATATCTCAAAAATTAATTTTGCAAAAGAGTAATAAACAAAACACCATGTATTATAGAGTACTAAGCTGACCAGTGAGTTCATATCCATTTATTAAAATTAATTCTCAAAGACAATACTTTCAGACACTGATATTTGGTCTCTGGCTCCCAAATTTATGACCTTTTAGGTCAAACTGGCTGTTTGGTTTATTTGGATTCTTCCCAAAACTCTTGTGATATGTAGACATTTCATTTGCATACAAAAAGGCACACCGCATGGCTGGATAAACTAACCATCTGGCCTGGCAATTTATCTGGATTATTACTGAACTGTACAAAACTATGTAAATATGTATTCCTAAAATTCCAATTGCTTCATTATCCATCTGCCTTATAGCCTTTCTCTTCAGTAACCCCGAAGAGACTAGTTCATTTGCTTTCTCACCCCTGACACTCAAATGTGTGCACGCACACAAACGTATACACACACACACACACACACACACACACACACACACACACACACATACACACATACCACTGGGGAAGAGAAAGGGAGGGGGAGGAGACACACAGATACTATTGTGTTCTTAATTGTTACTACTGAGAGCTGAGAATCTTCATGAAGTTATATTGGTTGACCCAATGCTTCTTCCCACTCATCAAAAACAATCTAAATGTCTGCAATTTCTTTCACTCCTGGATTTCTTATTTTTGAAGACAGAAGGTCCCCATTAGAAATTCAACTAGGAACAGGAAAATTAGCCCTGTGGGCAATTGTTAACATTAGATATAAAATCTTTTAAGAGGCATGTTCAGTGTTTTGAAATTCATCTATTATTGTTTCTAAAGTTTTTAATTAAAGGGTGTTAGATATTGTTAAGCAATGTTGTATCTAATAGATTCTAAATACTTCTGTTATTTCATTACTCTATGAGATTTTTGGTAAAGCTAAAGAACTACAGTATAGTAGACTCTCAGCATAGAATGTCAAGAACTCTGACCCTCAACAGCCTGAGTCCAAATTCTGGCTCTTCAACTACAATTGTATCATCTTAGAAAAATTGGTTACATTTTTTTGTGTTTCTAGTTACTCATTTATAAAATATTTTTTGTTTGTTTTGTTTGTGTTCTGGGAAGATCTCACATTGCAGTCAAGGTTGGCTTGGAGTTCACCTGTAGCTCAGGCTAATATAAAGATAAAGATATAAAGAGTGATTCTTCTGCTTCAGCTTCCTTCCTGAGTGTTGAGTTTACAGGCCTGAGTCACCCTACCCAGAAAATAACATTTTTCCCAAAAAACATTCATCACTCTAAACCATTTTTCATCTAAGGTAAACATTCCTGAACTAACCCACCTCTAAAAAAAAAAAAAAAAAAACACTAGAAAGCCCAACTGCCTGTCTACTCTAAATGATTTCATTCCATTTTTAATATTTCTTCACATATTTATCCCCCAAAGCAATGCTGTCACCATTCTCTAACCCCACTGTTTATAAGAAAACCTGAACTTGGAAAGTTCACTATCTCATTTGATGAAAACTTTAGCTCTATTAGAGTATTCTATGCCAGGGCTTTGCAAGAAGCTCACTGTACAACAAGAGCTTAGTGAATTCCCACTCATTTATTAAAAGCTAATCAGGAGGACATCTAAGCAAACAATACTAGCAATATACAATAGTTCTTCTTTAGGCACTAAATGTATCACTCACCTCAAATGTCAACCCATCCACCCCCCCATCATTTCAAGTACCTTTTTAAAAATATGTCATAGCATTATTGGGTCAGTGGGACCATAGGACTGTCTGCTCCCTGCCCAGGGAGGGGATGGCGAGTTGAAGAGAAGAAAAATGATCAGATGTGTTGGGAGGGGGAAGAGACCTTGAATAAGGATATACAGGGATGGAAAAAAAATTCAGAGGGAAAGATGAACACAAAGAAAATATATGTGTAGCAATCTTATTTGTATTTCCACCCTTGATAAGCCATGCTTATGATTCTTATCCTCTGTATATAGTTATTGTTAACTCTTCCACATTTTAAATTCTTTTTACTGTTTTTTTTTTGATAAATACAAAATAAAGAAGAAAAAAAAAAGAAAAAAAAAGAAAAAAAAGGGCAGGTATTTTCTTCAATTATAAATTCTATATTTATTACTGTGTGAATAAAATATTATTTATTCAATAATAAACCATAATTCCTCTTTTTTAAAAAAAATATGCCATAGCATTTAGCTACATTTTGCTTATCGGATCCCATAAAAATTTGCATGGATTTTTGAATTAAAAATCATTCACTGAATGAGTGAATAAATGTTTCAATGAATGAATAGGTGCATAAGGTCAGAAAAGTTCTCAAAAAATTGGCCCTTGCAATAGACTGAGAACCTGCCTTTATGTAATTCTAAAACATATTCAGTGCAAAGACACAAAGCTACTTATGTTGCCCTGGTGTTTCTTTCATACAGAAACAATGAATCATTCTGAATTACAGTGCTGAAGACCTTCCGGCAAATGCAGAATGCCCTACAGGACACTCATTTTTCATTCTGCATTATAGTTTTAAATGATAATTGTTGTCATAAATGTTCTTACTCACATTTCAGCTAGTAAAAAAAAAATTGCCTGCTTCAATAAAATGAAAGGTGCCAGATTGTTTACCGATGAATTAATCATGACATTATTTCTGAAACTTTTAAATTACATCAATTATATTGCATTTAACATTACAAATAACCTGCATATTAAACAAATGGAATCTTTTCTCCTATTAATAAAGATTAAATCATTAACCACCACTATCTGAGTAGCAATGTGACTGCAGTCAATGGCTCCCAGGACAGATAAGAAATCTTGTTCTGTCACAGAATGTATGCCATCCTTTCAGAGACATCATCAATCTTTATGGAATTTGGGGACATTCATTTTCTTTAAGAGTTCATTTATGAATTGATTCTAACATTTATATGTGGTTGGCTGCATAATATGAGAACTCTGGAGACCAAAGTGAAATAATTCCACATTAAAGGATTCAGCGCTTAGGCAACTTTGTGAAGCTGAAGACAACCCTGACCATTCCATGTCCAATTTAACTTCTCATATCCTTAAATATTTGAATTTAGTGAGTAGTGTCTTTTGAGCAATATCTTTTTGTTGTCTGAATCAAGTCAAGTGGTACCTTAAAAAGTTATCTCAAGCAAATTCTGTAAATTATGACCATACAATATAGATTGAAAGAGTTAAATGAGTGCATGAAATATGTTAGTTTTAAAAGAAGTACTATTCTACTCATCCTATTCATTTGATTTTCATTACGTTTAATGTATTATTAAATATAACCAAATCATCAGCTTTTTTAAGTAATATTTCTTTTTTGTGTGACCCTTAAACAGAAAGGCAAACCAGAAAATGGGCAGTTGTAATACATAGCCAAAGTGTCTACCAGCATGCTTTTCCTTGTATGTTAGTTTTTTGGTTTTGTTTTGGGGATTTTTGTTTGTTTGCTTGCTTGACATGCAATGGAAACATAATAATTATAATCATAAGATATTGAATTTGTTCCAGCTATCCTTTCTGTAAACACAGTAGAATTCTTGGGGGCAATCAATCAGTCAAACAAGCAAGAGCGAGCGAGCATTTGGCAGCCATACCACAACAGAATAACTGAGCTTCTGACAAAGAGTAACAAATGTGAATCACAGCTTCTATGTCTTCTGTACCTCAGTGGTACAGTCTTGCTACTGTTGTTATCTGGTGTAAGTGGGTCCAGAGCTTTGTGTGACCTATGTTTTATTTCCATTTAATCAGGGAAACTTTTTTAAATGTCTTATAGAAAGAAGACAGTCATTACTTTATACTTACCCTTCACACAGTGGCTGGACAACGAATAATACAACTATCTTTCCCATGACTTGATCATTAATCCAATTTTTCTCAGGTCACCTAAAGACGCCATCATCCCAGATAGCTAAAGTAGTCTATATAAAATGATATCTACATTCTCAAGAGTGGGTGGGATGAGTAGTTTTTGGTCATTCAGGGGTTTATAACTGTTAGTCATCATTTAGTGGTGTTGGTTACAAATTCTTATTGGTCATGTCCAGAAAAAAAAATTAAAATGTAGTTTGGATTCAGGAGCTCTTTTGAAAAAGGAAAAGGAAAAAATATTTTACATGAATATGAGTTTTTGTACAAAGAAAAAAATTTATCATTAATTTTGTTCTTAACATACAGTATATGTTTCTACTCTTCTTCAAGGTATTGTACCTGTGCTGCTCATTTTAAAATGCAGTGTTAAGTTCTAGTCTTTAAAAACTATTGTTAAAAACTATGTAGGATAATTTGGAAATATAGGTTAGTAGTCATTTATAACAATCAAACATGTAGTCATCAGATATTTTTCAAGGTCAAAGAGATATATTTTAGATAGAACTGGTGGTTAAAATACTTCAAAGACCTACACAATAGAGCATGTAAAATATTTTGATAACATAAGGCTTTTCTTTTTTATTCGAAGACTTATTATATTTATTATATTATCTACATTTTAAGTATTTTTTCTAAATCATAGGAATATTTATATAATATTAAAACTCTGCTATCACATATATTTGTAGGGCAAGTAAGGGTCTCTTTTGTTTATAGTCATATTTCCACATTTCTGAGTATTTGGTACCATAGAAGACTAATACCACTTCTTAATTTAACTTTCTACTTTTTTTCATTCACCACCACCTCATTTGACTTTCATAAATCTAAATCTGACTCGTGATGGTTATAATAAATTTAGGCAGACTTTTCATACAGCTTTCTCAAAAACACTGTGTTTTTTTCCATATCTACCACCTGCTCCTACTCCCTTCCCTCCTCCCAGTCTCTCAAAGTCCTCTCTCAGCCTTCCCCTACCCCCCCATCCTTCAGGAGGTCACTAACTCAGAAACAATTGCTGAGGGACCTTTAGCAAAAGAAACTAAACTCTCCAAAGGTAGATGACTGTCAAATGTCATGAACAGTTTTTGGAGCCTCTTGAAATAACATCAGACTATGTTCCTGGTGCATGTACTGACATCTTCGAGCCCATTCCCTACAGAGGAACACCTAACCCAGACTTCATACTGAGATGAGGGTTTGGACCTACCTCAAAAATATTATTTTAAAAGATAATATTATTAAAGTGATTATAAAAGTGATACATATATGAAGAGTAATTAAGAAATTAGCAGGAATATACTCACTCATTAGTGAACTTTAAAATAAAATAAAGAGAGAGAGAGAGAGAGATGACATTGTGCACAAGAACTCAAAGCAAGAACATAGCTAAATAACACAAGGCCTCAATTCTGCATTGATGGCCTCTGGCAGAGGTATGATTCAGGAAAGACTTGTTTTCTTTAAGAGTCTGGCCATGGGGAGTCTAATTATGCTCCAGTAAGTAAATGAGCAGCAAGAATGTGTGGTTTTGTAAATGAAAACATAAGGCTTTTCATAATAGTAGCAACATCTGTTTATGGCAGCACCAATTTACTCCAGAGAAAATAATGGTCATCAAAATACCTTTATACAGCATTTATTTATGGTAAAATTGGCCACTGGTCAAATAAGTCACCCTTACTTTGACTTCTGACAGTATGCTACCCAAATTAAACAAGTAGGACACAAAATAAGATGACTGTTAAACTTTGCCAAGTCAAGTCAGGACAGTCCTTCAAAATTCCTGCTTTACAGAAAAGTTTGTCCCCATGGTATATTGCTCTTGTATAATGTAAAGATATATTACTTGTACTGGTTTAATAAAATGCTGATTGACCAGTAGCAAGAAATAGAGTTGAGACAACCATACGAGGTTTGGGAATTCTGGGAAGAAGAAAGGCAGAGCAGGAGATACAAGCAGATTAAAAGAAAGGAAGATAAGAATGCTGCCCTTAGAAAAGGTACCAAAGGTACCAAGCCATGTGGCTAAACATAGGAAACAATAATGTATTAAGTGAAAGAGCTAGTCAATATTATGCCTGATCCATACACCAAAGAGTTTATACTTAATATATGCCTTTGTGTGACTATTTGGAACTAAATGGGTACAGGAACAGCCAGACAGGACAGAGAAAATTTCAACTACAGTCTGCCAATTATTCTAGAATTGTTGGCCAAAGATGGATGCCCCAACATTACAAAAGAACCTTGGGTGTCCGTCAAAGCAGTCAGCTATTTATTATTTCTATAGAATTGAAAGTTGTTTGCTCTATACTTCATATACAGACACAGGTAAAATAATGTTTTCCTTGGTCTCTGATGGAGGTTGAAGACTAGTTATACCATTTTTTTTCTTGTTACCAAATGCATAAAAAAATACCCACAAAGGAGATGTAAAGTTTATAAGATTTAGAGACATAAAACTTAAGCTGTTTATCTTCAAAGATATTTTAAGGTCTAAAAGGATATTTTAGGGTGGTAATAGAAGTTATGATAGAAAGTGGTTCAAGTAAAAACTTTAGATTCATCAAGATGAGATAGATACTTTTCCAAATATGTAAAATATGAATGAACTGTACAATGTGAATGTCATTTGTACCAGGCCTTTTCTTTTAGGCCAACAATGAGCTCTCAAATTATAACATAGACGCTTCTCATTAGTTCCCAATGCTCGTCCTAGCTTAGGCTCATTTTGGGCTAATTCTTTTAACTTAAATTAACCTGTTTTCTCTTTATCCACCTTTTGTCTCAAGGACTTTTATTTTTCTTTCTTTTTGTTAGTCTTTAAATCCCTACTCTCCTGTGAATCTGACATCAAATCCCCTTTAAAAAGAATTTCCATTATTACTGACTCTCTTCCTTTTCCTTTGCTCTCTCTCTCTCTCTCTCTCTCTCTCTCTCTCTCTCTCTCTCTCTCTCAGGAGCACTCCTCTTTCTATCCCTTCTTACCTCTCTATCTATCTCTTTCTTGCTCTCCTTCCCCCCATCATAACCACATGCCTCTATCATAGTAATAAAGTCCTTTTACACAGAAACAGCTTCTATGTGTTTCCAACTGCCCCCTGCTGCCTCTCTGCATATTCTGTATGAGGTCTCTACATTCATAGATACCTGCCGCCAGATAACCCAGTAATTCACATCATACCATGCCAGATTCACACAAAATCCTAACACCTTTTGTATATCGTATTTTCACTACTTCTCAAATATAGCTGGTGGCTGCCTGGCTTCATGCTTGGGTGTCTCCCTCATTCTTTCCTCTCTTTTTAAAATCTTTCTTCCTCTCTTAGTCCTAGATTTCTCTTCCTAATTATTCTCTTTGCCTTTCAGTCCTGCCTATCCTCTTTCTGCCCAGATATTGGCCATTCAGCTCTTTATTAGACCATTTAGGTGCCTTAAGCAACACAACTTTACATAATTAAGTAGATGCAGCATAAATGTAACATATTTTTACATCACTAACAAAGGCTGCATAAACAAATTAGCATACCCTTACACAATTAAAGTAATATTTTGCAGCATAAATAAATGTGACACATCCTTACATAATTACAAATTTTATAACAGTAATTCTTACCTGATAATTGATCTTATGGTATATAGTTTTATAATATTATAGTTAAAACCATTTTCTTTTTATTTAGACAAAAGGGGGAAATGTTGTGGGATATTTGTACACTGTGTGAAGATGTATTGCTGTGATTAGTGTTATAAAGAGCTATATAGTCAATAGCTTAGCAGGAGAAGATAGGCAAGATTCTGAGAGAGAGAGAAAACTCTGGGAGGAAAATAGGCAGGGATACAACAGAGAGCATCTGAAGAAGTTAGACATATAATAGAGAGAGTAGATAGTGAAGCCATGTGGTAGAACATAAATTAATAGAAACAAGTTAATTTGAGTTATAAGAGCTAGTTGGAGATAAGCCTAAGCTAAAGGCCAAACCTTCATTGATATTATATCTCTGGGTTGTTATTTGTGAACTGGTGGTCCTGATGAAAAAAGTGAAACTACAGTTAAGAAAATAAATCTAATATTAATGGAAAGGCTTCCTATTTTAATTAAGTTAACCATGAATGTTGATCTACTGTAGTATTTTATACCCTTTTCCCCATCTTAAGCATCAATATCACCCAGGTGGCTCAGCTTAGGATCTACACATGAATGGTGTTGGGTGATTATTTCCAGCTTTTTAGGTAAAGCAGAAATGATAGCCATTAGAGCACTATGGTGGCAGAGCAATGCTAATGTAGGAGCTGAAACATCACTCTGTTAAAAAGTGGTGTCTGGAGGAATAAGGGCAATGTCAAGGGCTGAGACTGGAGACTGACCTAAATAGCATGAAGGTTGTAGCAGGTATCCAGGAAGGATGAAGCCTTTTAGAATAGTACCTTATACATTGTACACATTTTGAGTTATATGAACCTAGTTTCTATAGTTCCTACCTAAAAATTGCATTCAAATAATGTTTAAAAAAACACGCAATCTGGATGTTTGGGAGAAGGGACTATTTAATGTATACTATGTTAAAACTAAAAATATTTAATAAGGAAAATTGTTTTTATACATTATAAAATAATTTGTAAATTCTTAAGAGAATATTAAGTACACAAAATAAAATAACTGCATACATAAGCATTGTTATTATAACTGCACTAAAATGTACCTATTAAAAAGCTGAAAATGGGTAAAAATGTATATTTTTTGTAATGATTACCTCTTAGTGACATAATTAATGGACATTTCTGGAATTTTCTTTTTTTAAAAAAAATGATAGAGAATCTCTATATAGTAGTTCCCAGGGAAATATTTAAATTCTAGTTTTCTTATTAAATAACTGTTAAATCAATCTTAAGGAAGTAATAAACAGTTTATGGATAATTTTTCTTAAACATAGAAAATAAAAATTTGAAAATAAATAGCAAGTCTATTTCTTAATTATCTCCATTGTCTTTCTTCCCAGAAAAAAAAGGTGAAGCATCACCTACACAATATAGCTTTATTTACTATCTCTTGCCTGTTCCTAGACACATTCTAGTCTGACTTTTCTTCACTCTTTCTACCTTGGTTATGGTTATTGTTTACATAAATATTACCAAATTACATAAATCTCAAATGCTTTTTCACTTGGCTGTTCTTTTCTAAGATGTGGACTTCATGAAGGTTCCATGTTGACATCCTCAAGGTCTTTCTCATGTGTGAGGGTATGGTTATTCTCAGTTGTTAATTTTCTAAGCTTAAATTAATACAAAATTGAACACTGTATTCTATTCTCTTCTCTCACAAAATATAACTGCTTAGATTGCGGTATCTGTTTCCATGAGCTCAACATGATGAAAAGTTACTATTTTTCAGGATGAAAAGTCCCTAATTGCATTCCTGACTTTGCTGATCTCTTATGCACCTGTACACCTACCTACTCAAGAGGTCTATAGGATGCCTCATACATAGCTCCAAAATTGTCAGGCAGGCTGAAATCAAGTTAGATAAGCTACTGTCATTTAGGCCACAAGTTCATAGTCTTTTACACAATCACAAAAGTGGAAATGTGCTGGGAATATTTTGTATGAACTTCTAAAACCATTTAATGCCAATACCTGTTGATTTTATCTTACAAATTCTCAGTCTGACCACTTGCCTGTATCTGTATTAGCATCCAAATATATTACATTTATGTTCAGACATGAAAATATCTCCTAGTTCCCTTGAAAATTTAAAACATGGATTTACAGATAAGTACTATTTTTTAATAAAAAGAAAGAAACAAAAATTGTATGAAATAAAAAAACTATAAATTATAGAAGAGGGATAAAAAAAATACGTAGAAGGAAAGAAAGTTGACTTGGAGAATTAAAGCCTTTGCTGTGCAACCCTGTTAACTCAAGTACAATTTCTGAAAAACACAAAAAGGCAAGAGGAAAAAATTAACATCCGTACTGTTTTTGTTTTTTGTAGTCTCTAAGCATATGCTTTAGTGGATTTCACCCTCAAGACACACACATACACACAACATACACACACACACACACACACACACACGTCTCACAAATGTTCACACAGAGACTATAATAATAAACAAACTTTAATATAGTTCTTGAAGTTCTACCTAAAACAATAGGAGAACAGAAGGGGATTAAGGGGACATGAATTACAAAGGAAGAAGCCAATAATTTCTATTTGCAGATGATATGATTTTTTTACATAAGTGACCTAAAAAATTCTACCAGGGAACCCCTGCAGCTCATAAACAGCTTCAGCAATGTAGCAGGGTACAAGATTAACCCAAAAAAGTCAATAGCCCTCCTAAACACTAAAGATAAAAGGGGTGAAAAAGAAATAAGGGAAAAATCACTCTTTATAATAACTGCAAGTCACTTTTAATATCTTGGCATAACTCTAACCAAAGAAGTAGCAATCCTCTTAGATAAAAACTTTAAGTCACTGAAGAAAGAAAAAAATGATATCAGAAAATGGAAAGATCTCCCATGGTCCTGGATAGGTAGGATCAACATAGTAAAAATGGCAATTTTACCAAAAGCAATCTACAGATTCAATGCAATTCCCATCAAAATCACAACACAATTTTTTACAGACCTTGAAAGAACAATACTCTACTTTATATGGAATAACAGAAAACCCAGGATTTCCAAAACAATCCTGTGCAATGAAAGAACTTCAGGAGACATCACCATCCCTGGCTTCAAGCTATACTATAGAGTAATAAAATTTTTTTTTAAAAAAAAAAAAAAAAAACAGCCTGATAATAAAAGCAGCCTGGTACTGGTATAAAAACAGATTTGTAGATCAGTGGATTGAATCAAAGACCCAGACATATACCCACACACCTATGAACACCTGATCTTTGACAAAGAGGCCAAAAATATTCAATGGAAAAAAAGATAGCATCTTCAACTAATGGTGTTAGCATAGCTGGATGGTAATGTGTAGAAAATGCAAATAGATCCAAGGTTGTCACGCTACACAATACTCAAATCCAAGTGGATCAAAGATCTCAACAGTGCCACACTGAACTTGATACAAAAGAAAGTAGAAAGCACCCTCCAACACCTTGGCACAGGTGACCACTTCCTAAATATAATACCAGTAGCACAGACACTAAGAACAACAATCAATAAGTGGGACCTCCTGTATCTGAGAAGCTTCTGTAAGGCCAAGGACACTGTTAGTAGGACAGAATGACAGCCTATAGAATGGGAAAAGATCTTCACCAACCCTACTACTGACAGAGGATTGATTTCTAAAATATAGAGAGAACTTAAGAAACTGTTAGAGCCCCAAACCCTGAATAACTCAATTAGAAAATGGGGTTCAGAACTAAAAAGGGAATTCTCGACAGAAGATTTACAAGTGGCTGAAAGACACTTGAAAAAGTGCTCAACATCTTTAGCCATCAGAAAAATGCAAATCAAAACAACTTTGAGATACCACCTTATACCTGTCAGAATGGCTAAGATCAAAATTCAAAAGCAAGTGGGATCTAAGACAAAACAAGAACAACTCAGGAAACAATCCACTGGGTGGGACTCTGTATTCTACTACTGGATGTCATTCTGGACTAAGACCCTATCCCATTCCTGAAAGCCCTCAATTAACTGCCGACTTTGTAAGGAGCCAATAGTTCCCATGCAAGCCCAGCCTCCAGTCTCAGTCAATGACAGCACATAGCACTGATGGTGCAATTGTTAGGAAAGTCCTGTACAATCCTTGTATTTCCTGATCTTTAAGCAATGATTTTGTGAATGACCAACACTTTTCCTCTGTAAACACAATGTTCTTTTATCTCTTCCTCCTAACGCATTTTTTTTTTTTTATGTTTTTCTATAGTTCCATTGCTTCCCTCTCAGGTCCTTTTGCTGATTCTTCTCACATTAAAATATAAAACCTTTTTTTCTTTTCTTTTTATTTATTATGAATAGCCCTCAAATAATTGACTCATGTAATTACATGAAAGTAGAAGCTGCAGCACAGCAAATGAAACAGACAGCATGATAGGCTAATACTTTGATGGGATAATATTTTGCCATCTTTAAGTAAGATGTAAATATCCAGAATATATGAAAAGCTATAAAATAACTTAAGCCCCAAAAGAAATCCAAAACTATCAATAGAACTGAGCAGTTTTTCAGAAGAAGAAACACAAGTGAAGAACTATCTTTAAAAGTGTTCATCTGCCATTGGGGAAATACAAATGAAAACTACTCTGAAAAAAATATCTGAAACTTAAAATCAAAACCCAAGCTCACTGATACGGACCCGACTCTTTTGTTCTTTCACATCCTAATGATGCTTGCCTTGTCTGTCACTGCTTCTGTTGTGGGTTTGCTTTGCTTTTAAATTGTTTCTTCAGTATCTGCATCTGCTTGTAATTACCAAAAGCACATTTTCCCTAACTGCTTTATAAGGCTCAATAAGTATAACTAACCAAGAATCTGTGGATTTGGGATCTCCCATGCTGATATGCCTCTTTCACTGGGTGTTACATTACTATTCCTTAATAACGCAGCTACCAGAAAAAAAGGGAAGGTCTATGAACATGCTGCAGCATATACATCACCTTCTCAGGATCCCAAAACCAATCTGATACTCAAATTCAGAAAAGTTTTCTCTCACAAAAAAAGCAGTTCACAGTCACATGTGTCCACAAAATTGCCATTTGAATTATCAACAGGAAGTGAAGATTCAAGCACTATCAGCTGAAATGATGGTCCCAAAAGGAAATTAGAGCAAAGCAATTATAGTTTTTAAAGTGAAAATAATTTAGTAAGGGCTCAGAAAAATCACTTTCTCTGGTTTACCTTTTATATAGTCCATAAAAAAGGGAATAAAAAATTATGCAAGAGCAAAATTTGATGGTCAGTGAATCAATATACAGCTTCTTTAAGAAAAGCACCACCTGGTTAACATGATTTTTTTTCTTTTTTTTTTTCCTTCTTCTTTATCTATTTTGTATTTATCAAGAAAAACAGTAAAATGAATTTAAAGTGCTGATAAGTTAACAATAACTATAAAGAAGATAAAAATCATAAGCATGACTTATCAAGGGTGATAATGCAAATAAGATTGCTACATATATATTTACTTTGTGTTCAGCTTTCCCTCTGAATTTTTTTTTTCCCATCCCTGTATATCCTTATTCAAGGTCCCTTCCCCTTCCCACCACATCAGGTCATGAAGGAATATTGCCAAATTCCTTTTATGAGGCCACAATTACCCTAACACCCAAGCCACTCAAAAATACAACAAAGGAGAATTACAGACCAATTTCCCTCATGAATATTGATGCGAAAATTCTCAACAAAATTTTTACAAACCGTATACAACAATGTATAAAAGATATCATCCACCACGACCAAGTAGGCTTCATCCCAGAAATGCAGGGCTGGTTTAACATATGAAAAACTGTAAATGTTATTCATCATATAAACAAACTAAAGGAACAAAACCACACGATCATATCCTTAGATGCGGAAAAAGCCTTTGACAAAAACACTCCTTTATGATTAAAGCCCTGGAGAGATCAGGAATACAGGGAGAATACCTAAATGTAATAAAGGTGATTTACAAGAAGCCGATAGCCAGTATCAAACTTAATGGAGAAAAACTCAAAGCATTCCCACTAAAATCAGGAACTAGACAAGGGTGTCCTCTCTCCCCTTATCTATTCAATATAGTTCTCGAAGTTTTAGCTAAAGCAATAAGGGAACAAAAAGAGATTAAGGGGATACATATTGGAAAAGAAGAAGTGAAGCTATCTCTATTTGCAGATGATATGATTGTATACATAAGTGACCCACAAAATTCTTCCAAGGAACTGCTACAGCTGATAAACACCTTCAGCAATGTAGCAGGTTACAAGATTAACACGATTTTAAAATTATGAGCCCAGCTAACAGTCATCATACTCCCTTAAAGATGTTCCTGGATCTTTCTAGAGACTTTAAGAACCACGAATGTCATACTGGCATGAACAGACTGAAATAGGTATACTCAGGTCTTTGTGTAAGGTGAAATGGCCCAGCCCTCAGACTATCTGGTCCCCAGAGGGCATTTTTGATCTTTCCATTGTAGAAAAACCTGAGGATGCCATTATGCTTCCAGGAGACCTGAATTCCTTGATCAAAGGCCCTATATTTCTGTCTCTGATTTGCTCTCCCCCACTGGCTTATGCCTCTGGTCTGTATTCCTCCCAAGCCCACTTGCTCTACCAGCCCTAGTGCCTGAAGCATGCCAGATGGGCCCCTTGTTGTAGACTCTTATTCTAAGATCTTTAGGTCTGTTACTTTTTCCCTGGGAAAAGTTTTCTTTGCCTTCTGTTTAGAATGTTCCATCTATATGAATGTGTGGATACATGAACAATGTGACAATGTGGCCATTGTGTGTGTGTTTAATGCTTGTGTGTGTGTGTGTGTGTTTGTGTTTGTGTGTGTGTGTGTGTGTGTGTGTGTGTGTGTGTGTGTGTGTGTGTTGTGACTCCAGATAAAAACTGTACATGGATAACCTTTGGGGCCAGATAGCCAGTGGAAGGAAGAGAGAGTACATTTGGTTGGAAAGGAGACTCAGGTTGCTCCTGTCAGATAGACCAAACTGTGTATGTCATAATTATCTGTTTATTGTGTTTCATTGAAAAGAGGTAGGCACCACCGGGAAGGATGGGAAATGTGGGCTGCCTCTCCTCCTTCCTTGCTCCCTTGTTCTCTGGCAGCAAGTGTAGGCAATGGCCTGAGGGGATGTTTTTGTACTTAGTGTGCTGAAAAGAAAATGACAGGATAGCACAAGAAGCTACAGTGTCTTTGTTATGACAATGTAGCAAGAAGTTGCCTGCCCATCTGGTTCTGTTTCTGGTTGGAAAGTTTTGTTTGTTTTGTTTGAAAGTTTTGTCTATTTCTAGAAAAGTTTTATATGCTTGTTTTGTTAGAAAGTTTGCTCTTGCTTTCTGATGTGTTTGTAAGTTTTCTTGCAAGCATAAATCTAAAACAAAAATGGCTTAAATATTTTTTGCTATTTCTCTTGCCAATAGCAGGCAGTCACCACTCATAGCGCCTATGACTGCATTTATAGTAAGAAAATAGAATTTAGCAGGAGTTCAAATGTTTTTGATGTAGATAACATTGACACAGAGACATAAATAATTAAATATGGTTAAAACTCTATTAAAAATCAAAACTAGCAGCACTGGAAATCAATAATTAGAAATCCATGCATGAGTAAATTAAAAAAATATATGACGTGATTTCATTTTGAAATGCCACCATTTTTATTCAGCCTCATGGATAGGTTATTGCCATCTTTGGTCAGCCACATGTTTGGCAACCATCTTTGCTAGGGTTAAGGATCTTTTGTCCCCATAATGCTTGACTTCCTCACCCATGCTGGAGGGTGGGGCTCCCAAAATCTGTCCAAGGGGCTAACCACCAAACCTAACCAAGATCTGACTCCAAGGACAGAGTCACTGCCTATGGTTGCTGAGTTACATGGAGACTGTTATAACACTGTAGCCAGAGCTACTTTGATCATTCAAATCTAATGAGTTATAAACTTTCTTTTCATCTTTTAAAGAGGTTGATTACAAATTGTTATTGGTTATAATAAAGAAAAAAATCCTACTGCTAATTTTAGAAGCTTTATGTTGATAGTATGTTGTTACAATATACGCATGTTTCTGTTCTTGTTTAAAATATTGTAGCCATATGATATTTCCAGACTAATAAAGAAAACCACAAGAAACACTTTGGTAGAAGTTTTTATGTTGTCCAGAAAATGAGAGAGAAGGCTTAAGACTGGAATAATAGAGAGAAAGGAAATATTGTCTGAAGTAAAGATGCCTGAGGAATCAGAGGGGCAGACTGAAGGTATATAGAATGTTGTAGAAGGTCAGAGGTGATGTGGATTTTGTTTCCTGTGGTTTCTCATACTTGCAAATACTGAATTTAAAAAGGAAATTGTAAACTAAGTTAAACATTTATCCATATTGGAGTAATTCTTTTGGATTTTTTATTTTAAAAATAGCTGATGATTCTGTACTGGAAAAGGTTTATGATATATGTATTGTTATTTGGACATGTATGTGACTTAAATTTAACTCTATGTATGAAAAAAAGCTAACTTTAGCTATTATATGTATGTATGTAACTTGGAGCCAACTCTGTGTATGTGTAAATACAACTATTATTCAAAAAGACATGTCTATGCTAAAGAGTACATTTATTAGTCCTAATATGTTCTCTGCTAATTGTATTTTCTTCTAGACTAAGGAAGCAACAAGCCTCAAGTATTTTGGTTAGAAAAAAATTGTTTAATAAGATATTAAAGTTGTACTTTGGTCTGTAAAATAAGCTAAACTTTGGATTTACGAGTCAGCCAGGTGATAATGGTTTTAAAAACATGAAGGGCATGATCCCATGAGTTTCCACCCTTCTGAGGTCACTTTTTTTTTTTACACAGGTGTAACCTAGGACCACTTGCATATTAGGTGTTTGTGCTCAAATTTATAACAATAGTAAAACTGCAGTTGTAAAATAGCATTGAAAAAATTGTAATGGGTGTCATTGCTACATAGGGAGGTATATTAAAAAGTTAAAGCACTGGGGAAGTTGAAAACCAGTGGCTTAGAAAATATCTCTCCCTACTCAAAGTCTACTCATGCTTAAGAATGCATGTTTCAATGTATCAAATATATTTAAACAATGGGAATCAAAGCTAAAATGGGAATTCTCAACAGAATTACAAATGGCTAGAAGGCACTTAGAGAAATGCAAATCAAAATACTTTGGGATACCTTCTTTTACTTGTCAGAATTGCTAAAATTAAAAACACAGATGACAGCCTATGCTGGAGATGATGTGGAGCAAGAGGAACACTCGGCCACTGTTGGAGGGAATGTAAGCTTGTACAGCTACCTTGGAGAGCAGTATGGTGGTTCCTCGGAAAACTGGGAATCAACCACCCCAGTGATACATCAGTACCACTACTGGGTATATACCCAAAGGATGCACAATCTTACCCAAAATGCGTTAGCATTATTCATAATAGCAAGAAACTGGAAACAACCTAGATGCCCCTCAGCTGAAGAATGTATTAACAAACTGTGGTATATTTACACAATGGAGTACTACTCAGCAGAAAAAAAATACCATAAAATCTGCAGACAAATGGATGGATTTGGAGAATATCCTCCTGAGTGAGGTATCACAGGCCCAGAAAGATAACCAGGAGATGTACTCACTCATTAGTGGACTCTAAACAAAAAAGCAAAGAATACCCAAGCTGCAAACACAACCTATAACAGTTTGGGATCAGAAGGAACTTAAGAGAGGCATCCAGAGATCTTCCGAGGAAGATAAAATACAAAAGACCTTAGCAATTTGGGTTTGTAACAAATAGTGACCAATGAGAGGTGGGAACAAATCATGAGAAAAGAAAATAGCTGAGTAAGAGGAGCAACAAAGAGGGAGGAAAAACAGATGGATATCTTAATAGAGGAAGTCAGTGTGGGGTGAGAAAGAGGCTAGGTGCTAGGGAAACCTCCAAGAACTTACAGGATATCCCGGGCTAGGACTCCAACTAATAGTGGAGGGGGTGCCTAAACAGATCTTTCCCTATAATCAAATGAATAACCACTCTAAATGTCATTATAGAACCTACATCCAGCAATGAATAGAGGCAGAAGCAGTGATCCATAGGTAAGCACCAGGTTGAACTCCCTGTCCAGCTAAAAAGAGAGAGAGGAAAGTCCATTTGAGCAAAGGAAGAGTCCCATGAAGATGGTTGATTGGATCTCTGGGGAGCACACTGAATCAAAAACAGCCACAGGAAAAGGAAATAAGCCCTCAAAAGGTATATGACTGTCAAATGGCACGGGCAGAATTTGGAACCTTGTGGAGTAGGATTAGACTATGTTCCCATGAATGAACTGGAACCTTGGAGCCCATTCTCTACAGATGAACACCTAAACCAGTCCTAATATTGGGATGAGGAAATCTAACCTACCTCCAATGGATACACCAGACTGAACTGACCCATCTTGTGACTCTTTGCTCTCCTTGGGGAAAGGATGAGGGGATGGGGTGGGGGAGGCTAAGGGAGGACTGGGAGAGATTGTGAGGAGTGAATGAAGGGTGAGCAGGGGAATACATGGAAAAAACTTCAAGTAAATATGAAAACAAAGGAGAGGGAGGGAGGGAGGGAGGGAGGGAGGGAGGGAGGGAAGAAATAAAGAAATGTTTTTTCTGTTCATAAAGAAGTACTCATTTTCTTTCTTATTTTTCTCACAAGAAAACATGAATACATCTGTACATTTTAATGTGCCATGTTTTTTTTTTCCTAAATATTTTTTGCTTATAAGAACAAATGATCTCAGGGGGCCGTTTGAATAGATTAGTGACATTAGAGAGAATATCTATATATTGAACTTTTGTTATTTAAAAATATATCTACACATTAAAGTTGCTACCTGTTAAACTCAAAAATAAAAAAAATATATATGTCTAGACTCCTTGTCTTAGCTAATTTTGTTAAGATTAAGCTATTTGGTTTAAACTGAGACATACAAAATTTTTACTTTTGATACTAAGAAAATTTTTAATTCTATATCATTATTTTTAGGACTAAACCTGACAGAAATAAATTATAAAGTCCTAGTCTTATGAAAGTTGCTAACATACTAAAGGCTGTTAGGAAACACATGTAATCAGATATACTTAAATAATCTTTCATTGAAGTCTTGCTAAGTAGTGATGTGATTAATTACAGGGATGTGCTTTATTTAGTCCCTTGTATACGTTTTCAGGATTGATCTTGTAACAAGTGACTAAAAACAAAGTTTGTTTGTTCAGATGTACTTGGGAAGTCCTCATATTTTGGGATGCCTCCATCTGGATTGTGGCAATATGGATCTGAGCAAGATGCCCTATTACAATGCCTGTTACTAGGACCTGGCCCAGACAGTAGACAATCTGCAAAACATTGATTGCACCCTTTTGCCTAGATAAAGTAATGTCAGTCTACTCCTCTATGCTCCCATGTTATGCAAAAACTCCCACCTTATGAGACTGGAGCTGAAGATTGATGCTGTTCTGTCTCCCACTATGTGTAGACCTGGGTATGACTAACTGGGTATGAACTGGTCTCTATCATTTTTAGCAGATTCAGAAGCTGCTCAGTTTGCACTCAGGTATAATTTATATTTCTAAGATATCTGCAAGTATTGACAGCTAGTCTAGCTATAACTTTGTCAGTGTGACAGAATCAGACAACCAGATCCTTCTGCAAGACAATAACCAGTTTGCAAGCTTATAAAGTGTTTTCTAAAGCTACTAGGTCTCTTGAGAGATTGACAATATTAATATATCTAAAACTCTTATATCCTTTTGTAATTTGTATAAGCTTCAGAGAGTAGAAAGAGTCATAAAATGTTGATCGCTTGACAGAGGGCAATGAGACCCAAATAAGTACAACCTAAGCTTTCCCCACCTTTCTGTTCCCAAGGATGGTATTTTTCTTTCTCCTAGATTTTGGACTCCTGCCCTTCCCAATTACTAAGACAATTGGCATAAAATTTACAAATATGTACATACAATTTTGTTCCTAGTCTTAAGGTGTTTTTAACAGATTTCCAGTTGGATAGCATAGACAACCTGCTCCAAATAAATAAATAAATTAAATTAAATAAGAGCCATAGACTTGCTGAAAGCTCTTATGAACCAGTCAAGCCATGTGATTTTTTTTCCTGTCTCTACAACCAGATTTATAACTGGTATGTCAGATAACTACATACTTTTGACAATGCCCTGTTACCTAGCCTTTTACTAGCCTTTTAGCCTTTTGGAGCCTTTATAACCACTCACCATTGTCAGCTTGAAGTAGTCACAGAAGAATATACATTATCTTCTGTTCCCTGCCCATCACAGGTTAAAATGCTGAGTCAAAAGCAAACTTTCAGACAAAATGGCTACCTATAATGCCTTTTGACATACTAGGGTAATACCAAAGAAGTATTATATGGCTTTAAGATTATTTCTATATAAATCTGGTTGTACTCAAAGATCAGAACTACAGGTCCTTAAGAATGGTAAAAAATTCAAATGTCACTGCCCTAGAAAACTGTTAATGGTTCTTATGTATTATTACATTGAACCTTTGGACAGGCAAGACCCATGATTGTATTCTGTCATCTGTACTTGAGAAAGGAAGAATGTGGGGCTCAGACCACACAACTGCCAGAACAGGCAAGAGACAGAAAATAGGCTCTTGCTGGCAGCACTGGGTAGTACCAGGAAGGAGAGCAGATATCAACCAAGGAGGAGCCAGCACCTAAGTGGAAATACCTAACATTTCAAACATTTTCTATCTGGGAAAGGGACAGATACCTGCTGATCTGCTGATTCAGGTAAACCTTAATGACTACTGCTAAATGTTGAAACATCGCTAGAATTCAAAGCAGCCAATGAACTCATAACAAGTTCCCCTAGCTCAAGCTTGGACCAATTCCTTGACTGTAACCCTGAAGCTCTGAAACACATAGAGCTCCCCCCCATTCAAAAACCCTTGCCTTGTGCTGCTCAGGGTCACTCCTACACTAATGCTGCATCACATGGTCAGGGTGACACAAACTAGCTTGCAGTAAGGAGACTCTTTGCTTTTGCATTGGGAAAAAAAATAAATAAAAGCACCTCCTGTAACACCTCCTTTGGCTGTAATGAATTATTTGATATATTTATAGAAGCTATACTCACTAGCTAAAAAATATAATTAAATTCTAATATGTCATGGGTGAATGCTAACATTTTGGTTTTTTCCCCTAAGCCAAAACAAATTTTGAAGCATGTACAAGAATATATGTAGATATATAAATTCTGACCATTTAATAAAAGTTTCATTATTTATAATCTATAACCTATGGTTAATCATATTTGTATAGCATTGGACTTAAAACTATCAAGGGATTATTAGTGTGTATGAAAGCATACCCAAGAAGCAAAGCTGGGACAACATTAATAGCACTATCATGATTTATTAATCTAATATACTAAATGCTCATTAAAAGTCTTCTATGCTGCCTCTACTTTGTCATTAATCAACAAATATTTAATCAGCAGTTATTAGGTATGTATATGTATCTACTCTACTATAAACTAATCTAAGAATGAGAAGTTTGCCAAATCATACTAGATAGAAGTCTATTTGTACAGTTTATTTAGTTATCACTTACACACTGCAACTTTAGAAAGAAAAAAATTAAGATACAATGGTATATGAATAATAATTTTAAGATAGACATTTTATACATGATGAAAGTGTCCACTTAAATCATTTCACACTTATTCATCTGCCAAAATATTTTCAAATGGTCTACATCAACAAAACATCTTATCTCTTTGCTAACAAACTATTTTCTTACATTTACACCTAAAGAATTCTTAGTTGAATACTTGGTAACAATGTACAACAAGGCCAGATGGTCCAACCTACCTTAGACTTCCTAGTCAGTTCTTACAACACTTCTTAGTGTTGGCTCTCGATTTCTGTCTTCTGGTTGTGTTTCTCTAGGTGAATTCTTGGCAGTGTTTCAACCCTTTGGGAGTAGAATGGAAGATCAATCACCTCACAAAGAAACATGGTGCACAAGAGCTTTTCATAGACCTTGTAATACAATGAGCTGCATTTCAGCTTCTAAAGTAGAACTTCAAAACAAACTAACTTTCAAAACTATTAAAAGAGATACAGTATACAAGGGAGCTAAAAACTGTCTAAATGATATTTAATAATCTTTCAATATTACCTTGAGGTAAAATATAAACATTTTAGAAAAATCTTTCTGAGTAATATTTCTATGGCATTTTGCACTTTTACTCTCGCATTCATTGCAAAAGTTACTATTTATTTATTTGGGTCCTGGCCAAGAGACAATCACTCCAAAGTAAGTCAATAAATCATTGAAAATCTCTCCATTTGACAAAACAAGAGGCACCACATATTAAAAGGAATTTGTTTTATATGTGAAACTTTTGTATCCAATAATCAAATTCCATTGAATAAGTGATTACTGCAATCTTCACTTATACGTAAATTTATTTTCACATTCTTAAATATGTACCTATCTGAATACATTTGAAATTTGGTTAATACAAAGATTTGGTTAAGTATCATGTCCTCCATCATGATTATAGGACCAATCATAAATCCCAGGCATAAAATATGGTCAATAAACAAAATTATATACATGAAAATATTTGAAATCTCATTTCACCTATCTCATAATATCGCTCTCTTTTATGAATAATGGTATAAAAATTCAAAATTAAAGATCAAAATCTGTAAATCACAAATCAATGATGCATGTTTTTCTCTTATAAATATATTTTTTCTAAAATGGCAATATATTACAGTACACTTGATCAATCCACCACGCCTAAGGCTAAACACATTAGTTTCCAAGGATGTGTATAGTTTTAGTATTCTGCAAAAGCTCATTAATTTTCTCCACAGGTATTTCAGAGTACAGCTATCACTTGGCTAATAAGCAAGGGAAATTTAGTAGACTAATTCAAGTTTTATTTGGATGTGGATAAAAAAAAGCAGAGCAGATAGGTATTCCAGAGATCTGTGAAATTGAAGCATCCCCATCTTAAGGATTTTGTTGATGATGGTGCTAAAAAGAAAAAGGTTGTAACTAAGCAACATTTCCCAAGGAAACTGTTATGATTAGAGTCTGAAGTCCCTAAGCTATATTCAGCTGTGATATATTTGAAGTTTAGAATAAGTAATTTTTGTCTGAGTTTGCAGCCTGGGAAATAAAAATCTCAATGTTTAAGTAGGAAAAACAGGAGGAAAGCAAAAGAGGAGGAAGGCACATGGGTAAGGGAGATGAAAGAAGGGGTAACAGAGACATGAGTCAGCTCTTCCAAAATGCTGGCCTGACACTAAAATTATGTTGAGTTATTTTTCATTTCTATCATTGCTTCTTTTCTATGTCAGGCACTTTCTCAGATATCCAAGTAACTATTGCTCTAATTAAGAAATTCCAATACTTGTATCAGATATAATCTCTAAAACATATAGGACATGGAATTTAAGGACAGGCATGGAAAAGCCTAAAAATCGGTGACTATAAAATAGTAGTATAGTTTTTTTTTTTTAAAAAAAGATTAAACTGGATTATCACATAGAGAATACTAAGAGTACAGATGACATAGCCTGTTAGCCATTTATTGAGTCACTCATGTCATTGCCTTTTGGGAACTTTATAGCGCTGTTGCTCCATGGCACTCTATCATGACAGGCTGGGCAGAGTTTCTTCCTTTGTTCACAAACATTGCAGTCTCTCTTAGAGTTTCACCATTTGAGGATTTATTTACATTTGTTTGCTTCTACTTTAGCTGCTATGTCCAGGAAGGTAGGCACTTCTTCTTATAGAGATAGATGACAGGCAATGATCTGTGAAAATGGGTCAAGAGAGGCCCCATTAATGTGTGTTTCTGGTGAATTAACTAGGTCAGAGGAGTGACATCAGCATTTAATTAACTGGCTAATCAGATGGACAGAAGATCAAGCCACATATTTCAAAATCTTGAAGGAAAAAAGAAATTAATTACTTCAGATTACAGCTTATCAAAGGGCTACTGATACATAGAACAGCTTGAGAACACCAAGCTCTAATATTTTTGTTATTCAAAGGACAGAGACTGTATTCTCTATAACTTGAGCATTTGGAGATTATCTTCTTTTATAAAATGAACTATATTTATTTAATCATAATGTATTAGTTTTATTAAGCAAATATATTTATAATTGCTAATGAGAATTTCTGATAGGCTATTTGTTTTCAATTTTTACAGGCAAAATAATAAGAAATTACCTCAAACTCTAAAACAGATTTTATGGAAAAATTCTACTAATTAAAATAGTTGAATATTAGAGATATTTACATAAAAATTATTTGTGGAGATTTACATCAATATTCTTAATATGAAATTCATAAATTTTTACATCACACTATTTTCTTCTAGACTTTAGTGAAGAGAGGAAAGCATAAAAGAAAAGTAGAAATGGCTTCAAGTTTTCTCTCAGGCTTTCTAATTATGTTTTATTCCCTCTTTATAGCTTTGCAGGAAATTCAAGTGAGGTAAAAATTGCCTCATCAGATGCCTGATTGGAAGAACTAATTTAGACTGGCTAGAAACGTGTTCTCAGAGAACAAGAGATAACCTTGTAGCATGTTAGCAGTGTATATGTGCTCTATTTGCTTTGTAAAGTTTTTATGCTATTTCATCTTTAGCATGTTCAGTACTACCTAAAGGCCATGGTTTTTATATTTCCAGTCATATTCACTCACAAAATATATTTTGCTGTGGATAACTGGAGTCTACATTAAAATGTAATGCACAAAATGCCAAATAACATACACCAAAAAAGACTCTCTTGGAATTAGTCCATCTTCATTCTGCAAGCAATGTTAGAAGTGTGGTTGATGTCAGGCACACTGAAGCCTACACCAAACAAGAAGACACATCCCTATCTGGTTGGGCTTATAGAACTAACTTCATTACCAGACATTGTGGTGTCTCTTGAAATGGTGTGTTTCAACCACCACCCTGTAGTAACCAACTTTTTTACTGACTCATGAGGGACTTGGATATGGACCCTTACTAGAGTGGTGAGCAAACAAAGAAGGACTTACAGACATGTACCCAGAAAGCTTAGTTCAGGTGGATGGGGCATATTCTAATGGAATGTCACAGACCACCGTAACAACTCACAGCTTCAATGTGTTTATTATCATTCTGTATAACATAGTAAGGAAGGGCTCGTTGGTTTCAGTAGGATGTGTATGTTTTGAGCAGTTTCACGCTACAAACATCTAGAAAGTAAAAGCTGCACTTGCTAGTTTTTGTACACACTGACCAATCATTCGTAAAGAAGAATGCTTTGGCTTTCCAAATCTGACCTGGAGAAAAGGCTTTGACAAATCCCCATTGGTCCAGTTCCTTAGAACTTTACATCATTAGTTCATGTCACACAAAACACATATACTCACAAATTTCCTTGCTCTTCTCAGTGGACAAAATGAATGCAATACCAATCATTAATTTCCTTTTACAGAAAAGTACCCTATAGTGCTTTTTTTTCAATGTCCTAATATAGGCTTTCAACAGAAAATGTGGCCCAGGGAAGAGGTGAGCATTCCTAGCTCAAATGATCTGAATAAATGGTGTGTCTTCTCATCTCAAAGATCTATATTAGAAATGAATCTTCCATTTTTCAAATTAAGAAAAAGTCCCTCATATGGGCACTCTCCAGTTATGTGGTTTTTAATTAATGCCATATATAGTCAAGTTGACAACCAAGAATAGCCATCACAGTAACCAACATATGTTCAAGTAAATTTGCATCAAATGAATTAAATTTCCCTAAAGTCTTTACATCATGACCTCATAAACATTATTATTGTATTTAAGATTATCAATTATGAAGATTTGTATGCACCTCTGACTTTACTTTTTGCCAGCAGTCACTATTTATGTCTAAATGCCTTTGGTAGTCGTCTTTCCATCTCAGCCTGTTGGTCATAAATTCAAGAGGGGAAAGAGGCAGAAGAGATGATAGAATGCTTTTAAAGTGTCCCATGAGCACAAAGGGAGAGAGACCTCTGGGAGACAGACCATAAACAGCTCAATTTTCTTCTAGAGTATAAGGAGTGTGGGTACAAAACCTAATTCACATTAAGTGGCATACTTCTATCACAAGGCATTATATCTTGTAGCAAGAATCTGTGGCAAAGTTCAAGCCAAGAATGAATCAGTCATCTAATTTAGAGACATCTTTCAGATAAGGTCAGTCCTTCAAGCCTAGAGACATTCTCCAGATAAGGCTAGGAAGAACACAGGAAACCTTCTTGGGGAGTGGGGGAGTTTTCATATTGCCAAGCTTAGAGAAATCTGCAAGGCTATGACAGACTTCTACCTCTAACTAGCCAGCAATATATTCCAACAAATGCCAAAGCATTAATGTCTAGATAGCAAGTGGCTCTGTATTCATTCACAAGATGAATAAGAGACAAGCTATGCTTCTTTTTAATACCTCTACTCTCAATTGTCTATAACCTGTATATATTGTGTGTATAGAAAATGAAAACAAATTTATGAAATCTGAGATAACTGTTATGTCTTAATATTAAGAACAATCTAAAATATGTTAGATGTTCATGTTATATTATAACTTGACAGTTTTGCTCATATCTTAGAATTACTCCAGTAGCTTCTATAATAAATTAATATGTTCTTATATGCTTCTGATTAATAGATTATTTTATCTCTTCCTTGTTACTTCAGCTGGCCTTACTTAACCCATAGCTAAATGATATTATTCAAGTGATGAATACAGTGTCCAAGAGTTGTAGAAGCTTCTGACTCCTCTTTTTAAAATCTAAGAAGCCATTTCAGAATAGCCTTCTATGCTAGAGGAATCTTTTGAGTAACTAAGAGGGATACATGTAGTTGATCTTGTCAATAGAATATGTCATTGGTCAGACATAGTATTGTCCAGACTATTTCAGTATCAGTTGGTATCTATTTTAGAAATATTAAAAAGAAAAAGTTACAGTATAAAAGCAGTCCAACAATATGATCACTACTGATAAAAAGTTTTGTGTTTATATGACTAAATTTGAAGTGACATGTTTTATACATATCTAAAGCAGCTATTTTTTTATTTTCACTACCCTAGATATATATATTTAATATATGTGTGTATAACTATTTTATATCTCATGTTTTTATTTAGATTTTCCAGTAGGCCAATAAATTTATAAACCTCAGAGCAAAGACCATCAGGTATTTGTAGCCTAGTTCTTTAAAAGAAGGAATCTAGTAACTAAACAGAGGCAACATGGGGCGGTCATAGACTGGATTAATGGAGGTGAAGTCTTTTAAACATATGCATTCTTAACATGAAGCTTTCGGTGCCACAATTGTGGTCTCTCATGCACAGATTGCAGTTGCCTGAAATCATGTGAATAAAAAAGAAAGGATTTGAATGACTTTTAAAACAAAACAAATAGTTGCAAACTAAAAATATTTAGCTGAGTAAAAGATACCTTATTAAAAATTTGAACAGTTGGAAACATTCCAACTCATAGTTATTTACCAAAGGGTTTTGAAGGGCTGATATATAACAAAAAATGCGAAACACAATATTATATATGAATTATTTTTAAAATATTTAACACTAATAAGAATGATATATAATATATGCAAACGGAATTATGAAAGAACAATTAATTCTAAGATATAAATCTTTTGTTCTGCTATAACTAAATGAAACCACAATCTTCTTTATTTCTCATATTTCTTTGAGTAGAGTGAGTTAATGTATCTCATACATAGCCCATAAAGCCTTTTGGATAGGTAGCATATATAAATCCTTAATATTTTGTATGTACATTTTCACTTGTTTATTTGGGAAAAATAAAGTTTTATATCAAATGCTTAGAAGAAAATTATTAAATGTTTTCTCCATAGGGTAGGACAGGTCCATAGGGTCAAGAAAATTGGCTCAAACCAGTTGCCAAGGCATGTACATAACACAGTTCCTTATGAGCCAACCTGGAGTCTAGCTGAGGACGTAGCCACATGTGCTGTGCAGCTTCTGATCATCCCCAGCCAATGAGGACAAACACACTATTTCCTGGATAGGGATGCAGCCTGAGTACTGGGAGGAGAGTATATAAGACTCTCCACATTTCATTGTTTGCTTTTCACCTAGCTCCCAATGTCTGTGTCATTGACATCACACCTTCTTTTCCCTTCCCCTGAGGAAGCTGTTTGGGCCCAGCAATGTCCAGGTATAGCTAGAGCATAGTTAAAAATTATTCAGCACAAAAGAGAAGTTGCCTAAAAGAACACAAGGATGAAATGAATTATGAGACTGCATCATTTCTATCCAGATTTCATTGCTCTAATTTAAGAAGCTTTTTCTTTGGGCCAATCATAGCATTCTAATTTACATTTCTAACACCATTTCCTTTCTCAGTATTATGTCAGCCTATCGTATTTATTGCCCATATAACTCTGGTTTAATAATAGGTGAGACTGAAGAGAAAAAGTTTCATATTTTCTATTATCTTTATATTCCATAATGTTGATCTGTTAGAAAGAAAAGCAATTTATTCAAATTGTCATGAATGCATATGTGGACAGAACAGCCATGTGGTGTATTAGTAATAAATGGTTTAGCGGGATAAGTCTTATATTGTGGGTTTGACATTAAAGGGAGGCTTTTGATCTCATTTTTCTCTTAAGATTCTAATGAGCAAGAAATGATTAGTTACCAGCCATCATTATTTCCACTCAGAACATACTAGAGGATCTTCTAGTGACCCAGAATATTAATTTCCACCTGATCTATAGAAAGAGGACAAATGAAGAGCCAAGCAATTATATTGAGGCACATTTGGACACTATGTACTTTGAGGGGGGAATATATAATATGGTTTCAATACAGTGAAATTTACTCATAGGAGGAAGCTGTCTATTTCCAATGTACGATTCTAAGAGAATATGCTCATATAATGAGGAAAAGCAGAAGGCAATTTATAAAGCTGATCCTGTGTTATTAATAAACATTCAGGAAGGAAAGAGACATTTCATCATTCTTTCATTTATTTAGTTCATTTGCTCTAAACCAAGAATAAAAGGGACACCTTAATGCATCTCTCATGGAAGAAAATGAGAAAAAAAAACTGGATTAAACTTTTCACAAAAGGTTACCTAAAAATATTTCCTGACTAAAGTGTATTTCTAAAGCTATCTATAAATAACAAATATGAAGAAACAAATTCAAAAATCATTTAATTTTTTTCAAATTTTTAGTTCTGTAAAGAAAATTCCATCTGTTACTTAAGTATTCAAGACAGATTGGGTAGAAAATATTTCCTTGGGACCTCTCTCTATTGATCCTGAATTTGTATGTGTAAGTACATTCACAAATACACTGAACTATATTAAATTACTCATGAAAACAGTAAGTAATTAATTCTTGTCAGTTGCTTTAAATGAATGTCATTTAGGTAAAATGCTATATTTGTGGTAAAGTAATGATAATAAAAATAATAGGGCTACCCAACTATGTAGGATTTTTGCTAGCAAGTTTAAAGCACACTAATTTGTTTTTCTGGTATGTGCATATTTTTCCCTTCAGAAGAAAATAAACATTCACCTATTTAAAAAGAGTATGCTTTTAATGTGATAGAAGTATTGAGTTTTGAAATGATCCCCAAATTATCTAATAGCTATAGACAACACAGTCAATCAACCTAACTCATTATGCTAAAATGAATGAGGAGAGCATCCTTGCATTCTTTCTATCATGAAGCTTAGGACTGCACACGTTCTACTCTTTCATTATCAGAAACTCATCATGTGACAGGTCATCTGGATCATCAAACTTCTTTCAGAACATTAGGCTTCTAAAACTAGAAGGAATCTCTAGAACACAAAGCCTATTTTATACCATTTTTTAAAATATTTATTTATTATGTATGCAATATACAGAAGAGAGTACCAGATGTCATCACAGATGGTTGGGAGCCACGATGTGGTTGCTGGAAATTGAACTCAGGACCTCTGGAAGAACAATTAGTGCTCTTCACCTGAGCCATCTCTCCAGCCCCACCCTTTTTTTTCAAAATACCTCTGAAATGTTATTGAAAAAAAAAAACAGTCAATGGATCAGTAGTTCATCAGTATCCCTAAGAAACGTAGAAATGACACCGAGAAGAAGGAAGTAACACTGTTTATTTCCTTCTCTAGTGAACTTTCTCTAGTAAACTTAAAAGATTTGCTAAAAGACATATTCTTTACCTTTGAAATGTCCTTATAATTATTCTTGTAGCTAAAAATAACCTACATAAATAGATTACCTATTTTTAAATCTTTGTGTATGGTATAGAACTCTGTAGAGAATATCACTTAAGAATAATACAGTTCAACTCTGGATTATCAGTAGTAGTTTCAAGGCCCCCCATTGTACAAAAATAAACTGAGTTAATTTCTTACAAACTAACATCTCTTCTGGACTGAATGCCATGCTTGAAGGGAAGGTGCTATCTCAGTCCTTTCTGTTTCTTGGATATCTTTATCTGCTTTAATTTTGGCAGTTTTAAAATGTCCAATATGGTGGTAAGATCTTTGATAGGAATTCCACTAAAGTTGCTTAATTTTCCTCTCAAATTTTCTGTTACACATGCCTATATCACTATTACAAATTCATGAATTATTTTCTCCATAATTTTATAAATACATATATGAAGTATTTTAAAGTATGCTTTCTACCTTTTTGTATCTACTTTTTAAATATATTTCCCATAAACATTAAAATACACCTCATAATGCACTACTAAATGTCTTGTTATAGCACACAGTTATAACAGATCATTCTATGAGACAGGAACTAAATTTCTACTGGTAGTAAAGGGAAAGTTTACATGGTAAAATCTACAATTTGATCACATACCTGGTAGTAAAAATAAATGTTTTGTTAAAGGGAAGATTAAGGGTTAAAAAGGCAAAGCCTAGAACACCAAGGAAAATAAATGTAAAAGATTGTAACTATGTATCAGATAACCAAGCTAAACATAAGGACAGAACTCTGGAGCAGTGGTCAGTGATGTGGCAGATACTCCCTGCCCCAATACATCTTTAAACTCTTCCCATGAGGGATGTACTCAGGAAACTATTTCCCTTTTATACATTCTTGTTTTTACTGTAACTAATTATTATAGAGTAAACTATAGGCAAAGAAGACATTGACTTATTTTGTGAAATAGATCCCAGACCAGTGTTTTTCAACTGTCCTAATGATATAACACTTTAGTACAATTCCCTATATTGTGCTGACCCCAAAAAATAAAATTAATTTTGCTGCTGCTTTGTGAATGTACTTTTGCTGCAATTATGAATTTAATGTGGGTTTTGGATGATTTTAGGTAACCCTTGTGAAAGAATCAGTTGACTCCCCAAAATGGGTCATGATTCATAGGTTGAGAACTACTGCCCCAAATATCTCACAGAGAAAAAAAAAAAAAACTTCTAAGAAGATGCAGTATTTAATAGTCACCTCTTGGTAGCTGTGAAAATAATGAAAAAAGAAAAAACCAGTATATTTAATGACACTCAAAACACTAAGTTAACACTAATACAACCTGTGAGTAACTAATAGCTACAGTTATTACATGGGAGTGCATTAGATATATTCTTCTAAGACAAAATACATGAAGAGAAAAATATTAGGAAGAAGTATTTTATTTTACATGTTGACAGTGCAGTCCTTGATGCAGGAAAGTCATATTAACAATAATATGGTTACATCACATCTGATATTAAGAAGCAGACAGAATTTTTTTCTCCTTTTCTCTTTTCACTCCAGGTCATGTATGTGTACCGCCTGTGTGCAGTACCCACAGAGGCCAGAAGAGGGCATTGAATCCCTTAAAATTCTAGTAACAGATATTTGTCAACTGCCATGTGGGTCCTGGGACTCAAGCCTTGGTCTACTGGAAAATTAGCCAGTGTTCTTAACCACTGAGCAACCTTGTCAGCAGCAAAACTCAGTCTCCTAATTATTAATTCATATAGCATCCAAAAAGTTACAGACTTTCAACATACAATGACATAGAGTAAATATTCCCATTCTGAAAGAGATAAATGGAGGTATAGTATTGAAATATTGGACCAAAGCAAAACTAATACTCAGCAGGGCAAACACCAAAACCTGTTGCTTCATGTCTGACATCTTTGCTGTTATTAAATTTTTTCTTGGCTCCAAAGGGCTTGAATTTCTCCTAATATGACATCATATGCTGGCTTTTCAGGGCATTTTCATGAGCCTCCTAACCCTGCCACATGTTGATTAGTCTCCACCAACTCTGGAACCACAACACAAACACCATGACCTCCTCAGTCTTGAAAGTTTCATACCTTCAAAATCAATATCATGTAGGTGGTGTGGTCAGACACTGTTACCAATTCTAAATGGAGCCTGACCCCTTTAGACAAAAGGTGTTGTGGCCTCCATGTGCTTCATTTGATGAATTTCTGAATTTTCTAGACAGTTGCTTTTGCGTATGAAGCCCTTTCTGCAGGTGCCTTAATCGAAATGCTTTACTTTCTGGTGGATTTGCCCTTCCCCAAAATGAAGACTTCAGTTACTGACCTCTTGACCACAGGGTCATTTTCTTGTCTCATTGCTGAACATATTTTTCTTTAATAAACTCTTTATCAGTGTTAATATTTCTAACAGCTGCAACTGCTTTATTACCAGCTGCTCATCATCAACTTTAAACTCTCATAATCCCTCACATAATGACAATTTTGTAGTACTTTTCTCCACTTATTGTTTTTAGGTAGAACTGGGTATTAGCAGTTATTACTAATCATGGCATAGTCTAAATGCTATCATGCCTTGAGATTTTTTACTACTAAGCAAGTTAGTCCATTAGTTTTGAATTCAGTTTCTCTCAAGTTTTCAGGAGAGAATACAACTACATTATTTCGCAGAAATATACTGTGTCTTTAGAATAGTTTTTTGATCAAAGTCTTTATTTTCTGAAACCTCATGAATTTGGCATCTACTGTCTACATTCCTCCTCGAATTGTAGTATCCTAAACAGCACCAGAATATCCCACTAAACTTTGCTCCAGTGCTTGTTTCTGTAACCCATATCGCTAAACAATACCACATCATGCTTGCAAACAAATTTCAAATTCTTACTAGGCACATGGTAATATTTATCAGTGGCAGTCACACTTTTGGTTCCAATTTTCTATATTAGCATTTTATTTTATTGATAATAAAGTGACAAAATACATGAAAAAAAGCAACCTAAGTATGGAATAGGTTTGGGGATTATAAGTTGAAGGTATAATACATTGTAGTAGGTGTGGCATAGGAATGAGTATGAGACAACTGGTTACTTATCTTCTGCATGCATTAAGTATAGAGAACTGAATATTTGTTCTTAGCTTGATCTCTTCTTTTTACTCCATCTTGGACCATAGCCCATGGAATGGTGTCACCTATATTCAGGGTGAGTTTTTCCCATATCAACTAACCAAACTTATAAACATTCATACGGACTTGGCCAAGAAGTTTGTTCCCTAGTGAATGAAGATCCTGTCAACTTCACACTAGCTAGTAACCATCACAGTAGATGCAGAGAAAGTGGGAATTTAGTCAAGAAAGTTTACCCATAAAACTAGGATCGAGTCCCTCCATTCCCCAATGGTTCCATACACTCTTCTCTGCAGAATCTGTATATTCATTAAAGATGCACTTAGAGTCATGAAGGTTTAGTAGGCACAACTGTGCCATTACTTTTCTTTGTTTCTTTCAATTGGGCCACTTGATACCAAAGCTTTGGTTTTCTTTCCTCTGATACTTTATTATACATTCAAGTATTAGAAAAAAACATTCTTATTCTTAATATTACTTAACCATGAGTCTTTTTACAGCAATGGCATGGGTACTGATTTATGTGGCTATTTCTCATTAACAGAAAGATCAAAATTGTTAGAGGAATAAATACCCATCCCTTTGCCCTTCTCTCTCTGACTCAACATGTGCTGGTTCATTCTATGGTAAAATATTCCCTGTTCTTTAATCACAATCTATTTAAGTGTGAGAAGCTCAACAGGAAATAGTTCTGACCATGAGTCAATGTATTAACTTCATGGAACTAAAAGATAATTGAAGGAATCTGACTTCAGGCCTAACAAATCCCATTGACCAGAAGCTCCTTGTCTCCCCCTGGCCAGGCTCTTGCTTTGCCTTTCATCCACTCCCTACAACTTAGTTCTTTTCTCATCGGTGCTGGCATCATTTCCAAACATTCTCTTTTGTTGAAGAATTGTATTAGATTTAGGTTTACAGATTGCCAGAAGCATATTTTAACAAACCATTGCAGCAGGGAGAGATGGTTGAAACTGATTATCAAAAAAACACTGAGCTTATTTACAGGCTTAGGAACAATGCACCCACAGTGAAATAAGAAAAGAAGAAAAGACAAATAACCTGTGGGTTTTATTACATCTTAAGTGATTAACAAGCCCTGCTTTTATGAATTCCAAGTAAGTCTCAGATTATTCTTACTTTATGACAAGATTTCAGGCATATTAAACTTTACTCTAACATTGCATTATTAAAAAAACACAAAAGGAAACCCTCCAGGGCACTTCTGAACATTCTTTTCTTCATTTTCGGGGTATAGGAGGAATCATCACCAACAATGAGCAGTGCTAAAAGGCAAAGAACAAAGAAAAGTATGATGTGCAGTGGAGTATCACAAACCCCATTCAAAATACAACTATGATTCTGCATTTTGAATACTTGTCATTTTTAAATTAATATTATTTATTAATTATTATAAAGGAAAGTGTTCCAACTAAAATAACTTAAATAAAGATACATAGAATTATATATAAAACCTATTCTTGAGAAAGGATAATTATCACCTTTTCTGAAATTGCAAACATGAAGACTGCTGAGGAAATAGCAAAAGCATCATCTGAGGTTTATATTTCAGTATGTGCATATCTGAAATATATGGAGCCAATTTTAAGTAATTGTCACCAATTCAAGTTAGAAGAAACCATGTGATCACTTGGTACTGCAGAAGAAGTTAGTCAAAAATAGAACTAGGCTTGCTATACTTGTAGTACAGTTATCAGTTAATGATAATCACAGTTTAGACATTTCCCAGAGAATATAACACACATCAGACACTATAAAAAAGAATTTGTATGTCCATGTGAACTTTTATTCTAGCAAACTTTTTCAGTCTGAAACCAGAGCTGGGAATATTTATAGGAGAATTTATTCAGACCTGGAGATGAAAGCATTTCACTAGAGTAGAATAATGTGCAAGAACCTATGTGCTTACGAGTTGTGTCAGAAAGGGTTCCTTCTTCCTACTTCAGTGTCTCCTTCTACACAGAGAAAGTTGAACCAGCAAAAACATTCCTTATATCCCTTTGCTCAATTGCTCCTCTTCCAAGAGAAAAGGATAAATTAATAATTCTATTCAGCCCCTTGTTTTTAAATATTTATATTTATGAGAGCAGCTCTGTGTCTACCTGCCTAAGGGGATAGCATGTGTTTTTCCTTGCTTTTTTATGGTGTAAAACTTAGAAGAGCATAATTTTCCATTTTCAAATACTAGATGGGGTTTGAAGTTTGTGAAGTGGTAGTGTAAAGTCAAGAAAACGCTAAGATTGGATGCACTAAAAGTGGGAATTTTAAGACACATACATTAAATAAAAGTAATGAGAATAGAGTATGTGGCAGAGCCTTGATGGAGAGTTTTAACTATAAGAAATGGCATGTGGCCAATTTGCACAAAGCTTATATAGTTCTGCAACATGGCTATGGTCTTGTGATTGTTAACCATTGAGTCTTGCATTATAAGCCACATGAAGGATCACTATGTTTCAAACATATGAGGCCATATGCTTACCTGGATTGTACTTGAGACTTCAAAAGCAGTATTAGTCTCTTAAGAACTGAAGCCTTCCAAGCTCAGCATGTCTCAGGCCTTACATTATTATTGACCCAGATGTTCATGAAGCAGGTTGGTGAGTCATAAAAAATTAGTTTGAATGAGTTTAGATCTTATTTCTTTGGAGGGAAATATAGCTAGCTATTTTATAAAATAAAGTAGTTGTGTTCTAGGTAAACTGGGGAAATTTAATATGTATAGCTACAAATTGTTAGTTTTGAGCCTAAGGAGATAATATTGTATAAGCTACTTCCAATATTTTTCCATAGATGCCAGAGAAAATAAAATTGGTTTTATATTGGCCTCAAGAGTTTTAACATACAAAAGCAATTGTGGAATGAACTTCAAAGTGAGACAGTTATAACAGAAGGACATACAGATGCTGAGGATCTACATGGAAGAAGACTTCAAATGCTGTACAATTAAAATCCAAGGACAAAACAAACTAAAGAGAAGTATTAACAGGGAATTTATAATAGAAATAACCAGTAGAGTGAATATATAGACAAAAATGGTTGCATACTGACCTTATATATAATATACTGTCCTTGATCTGTACATGCTTGCTGTGGCACATATGTGCGCATACACACACGTGCACACACACACACACACGCACACACACACACACACACACACATACATGAAAAGGAAATAAATAGTGAAATGGGTTGTGATTTTTTTTGTTATTTTTTTTAATCATTTGGTCAAGTGTTTTGTTTGCAAGCCCAAAGACCTAAATCAATTCCCAGAAAATATATTTACTAAAAAAATCTTTTTAAAAAGTTTGTTATCAAGTACTGAAGAAACAGAGACTGGTAGGTTACTGGGGATGTGTGATGAAATAGATGGAGGAATCAGAGTCTAGGCAGGAGGAGGATGGAGTCAGACTCCATCCAGTTGCTCAAGAAGAAACATGTAGAACCCAGGTGAGCTAGGGATCACGGGCTATATGGCAGAACAAATTAATGAAAATGGGTTAAATTAAGATAAAAGATCTTGCTAACAGCGTACCTAAGACATAGACCAAACAAGATAAAATTAATATAAGCATCTGAGTCATTTTTTTTAGGAAAAAAGTGGCCACTGCCATGTCAGACCTCTGGTCAAAAACCTCATACTGCAGATGATGATACATGCTGCGCACCAGATACAGCCAGAATTATTTAAACATAATATACTATATAGGGATTAATATTTATTAAAGGCTTAAGCAAACACACACAGATACAAGGTATCTTTAATGTAATTTTGGGAAGGCTGGTACTTTTGTGCTGGCTATTCAGTCTACTCCCAGAGAAAGCAGGAACCAAACAGAAAAAAAAAACAAAGTCGATGTTTGTGGGTCTTGATCAATCTTGGCCTTGCCTCATTGGGGACTGGAACTTCTGAGGTCACTAGGATTCTCGGAGGTCACTAATGCTTCCTTGCATTACAATACACTATAGGGATGTATTTGCACTACAGATATGTAACTGAGTGGACATCCAGACTAACTTTATTGTAAAGTTCCAGATAAGTATATTTCTCACCTTAAAACATGGTTGTCTTCTGACCTCTACCTGCATAAACATATACCTACACATTCATCTGCATGAGCATGCACTCATACACACATGAATTATGAATTATCTGAACAATTAACAAATGTGAACCAAAGATACTGCATATAATTATCTCATTTCTATCACCCACAAAGAACCTTATAAAGAAAAATGAAGTAAGACTTATGAAAGTAAACAATACAAATCACTAAAATCAAAATAGAAGTGTTCTTAGCAACCTCTATAAAAGTTTAAACATAACATAAAGCAATGTTCTGACAGTGTTGTGCTGACCTCCTAACTACATAAAATGAATACATTTCAAGAAATGTAAAATGTAAAATTATTCAAGATAATAAACCTATACCAACTGAAGAAATTAAATCAATAATTAATAATATCTGTAAATTATTGTCTAACTGAAATGTCTTTAGTGATAAACACTAGCAAACATTTAAGAAAACATTTAAGAAAAGTATTATCATGACTACACATGCACCTTAAGAAAATAAAAAACAGAAGAAATACTTCACAATTAATGGGCTTTCAATATCCTAGACTACCACCAATAAGGACCTGATAAGAAAAGAAAAAGCATAGGTCGAAATACATCATGAGCACATAAGTAGCAATCTTAGCAAAATGTTAACAAATTAAAATGAGAACTATATGTTAGAGGCTGCATCAAATGATTGAGTGGGTATTCTCTTGGAGATGTAGTTAAAACCTAAAACATATCTAAAAGTGGATCAGTATATTATACAAATAAAAAATTACATTCAGCCAAAGTACTTGTCTGCTCCCATGCTATTCATGTCATGTATCCCACAACTAACCATAGCTTGCTGTTCCAGTCATCATTTTACCACTCAGAGTTCATAGGTAAAAAATGCAAATGATTAACTCCACCTCCAGTAGTGTACATAGTATTCACCAGCAATAATAAAGCTATCTAGTAGGGATGAAATTTCCAGGGAAATATCATCTTGTTTGCTCTCTGTTCTACAATTCAGTTATGCAGTGTCTTCAGCAATAGAGCCTCACTGTTGACATCTGGAGGGTAAACAAAAAAAAAATAAGAAACTGAAGAATACTCATTCCTAAATGTGCAATCTATACCAAACTCTATCTTCCTAAGGATCAAGAGTCATTACAATGTGATTACACCAAATGGGCCCAGACACCCCCAGTCACTTGTCTCTAATTTTATCCAGTTTTGGTCTATGTAGCACCATATATCTCATGCAAAAAGGTAGGTGCACATATAAACTCAGAGACTGTCACAGCATGTACAAGACCTGCAAAAGTTGAGAATAGGGGATGCAGACACAAATTCAGACTTGTAACCAATGAACAAGTTTTTTGCAATTGATAGCTGCTGAAGAGAATAAAATCTGTTTCATTCAGAGGACTGTCATTGGGCATATAAATAACATTGTAAGGCAGGCACCATGCTCAGTAATAGTTGAGCAACATAAAACAAACTTCATGATTATGTGTGCACATGTATAATTTTTCTTTTGTTCCAGTGTTTGTATTTTAAATAAAGAACACAAATTTTGTTGGTCAGAGGAGTGGATGGGAGATAATTGAATGATCTGGGAGAGGGAATAGGCTATGGTTAAAATAAATTGCATTAAAATTTAAAAACCAAGATATAGAGCAAAGCCCTTTGTTGAAAACAGGTGGAAGACACAGAAAAATAGATTACAAATTTGGGTTTGTTCTTGGTCAAATTAATCCATGAGAAAGATGGTTTCTTCTAAATTCTTAATGTGTCACCAATGCAGGCAAGCACTGAAGACAAAAATCAACAGTTGCCAT
The DNA here is from genome assembly GCA_004025045.1 of Sigmodon hispidus. Classification (NCBI taxonomy): domain Eukaryota; kingdom Metazoa; phylum Chordata; class Mammalia; order Rodentia; family Cricetidae; genus Sigmodon; species Sigmodon hispidus. The sequence continues at coordinate 43,156 of PVIH01007680.1, read as the reverse complement.
TTGAGATAAAACATCCCCAGATGGTAGAGGGCTAAGAGCACATAGTGCATTAGATCCATATCTTTGTAAACACAAATGTTTTATGGAATTCACCTGCCACTTTCAACTTGGTTATGGTCTTCAATTCTATTCAGAAAACTGAAATAAGACAGATAGGACAAAGATCATGTAACAGAGACTACAAAATATATTTCTTCTTTCACTGGTAACCTGCAATAGTGTAATATCACAGAGAACTTCATTTTCTGTGAATTATGTATTTATTGAAATATAGGGTTATCCTAAGCGATCGACAAGTATTCTGTTTCCACAGTGAAAATAATTGTCTGACTAATAAAAAAATAGATAATGTATTCACTGAAATTAAACTACGAGTTAAAAATAGAAAAGAAAACAGTCTGTAAATTTCTAATTTGCCATTGAAATTAGTTATGTAAGATTAGAGCTATTTCAAAACTATAACATTTTAATTTTGGATAACCAAGCTCCTCTTGGATATTTACTTAAAATAAGAGACAGTCTTAATGACATTTAAGTTAATTTCACATGCTTAAAATTTAACTAAAAAATCTCCTTGTTATTTTAATCCAGATATAATTGGTATGAAGACATAATTGCAATTTTAAATTAACTTGTCTTTTACCTTCAGGGACAATATAATGAAAGTAATTTTGCAGAAAACTGACCTTTTCTGTACTCTTCGGTAACATTTCCTCATCAAAAATGAATCAATATACTTGAGTCAAGAATGCTTTTTGTGGGGGGGAAGATAAGCGATATTCCAAAAAATTTCATAGCCTTTTGCTTTAGTGCACTTGTAATATAGATCAAATATATTTCATTTATCTTTAAGTTATAATAATAGATGGAGTTTTAACATTTTAGCAATAGGTTCTCATAGGCAGGGTGTCAATATCCTAATGAAGATTTGCATAGAATCATAACCATGATTACTATTAATAATTTAAATTTGTTTTATTGCTTTAAATAGTAGTGATGGAAGACCTTGTTTGGTTCTAGAATTTTCTTATTGTAGTTTAATAAATACTTGACTAGACCTTAGTACATTGAGAATGTACTCAATAGAGATATATACAGAGTGGTTGAATCTCCCTACTTCATGGCCTTGTCTGTACATTACTGTTCTAATTTTTGTTTAAACACCCTATGATATACTTTCAGGCTGTAGCCTACTGAGTTTTTGTATGTCTTTGGATTGCTTCTATACACTATAATTGTCACCCATAATTGTCCTAGATACTATTTTTATTATATTTTTCTCAGAGATGGGGAGATAGTTCAGTGGCTAAGAGTCATTGATACTTATTGAGAGGACTGGGGAACAGTCCCAAAAACCTTGTTGTTGGATTGCAGCAGCCTCTATTTCTAAGTATAGTGTTTCTACAGTTTCTGGTGCCCTCTTGTGAACACTATGATCAGCAGCAGCACTTGTATACACACACACACATACACAATACACACACACACACACACACACACACACCCCTCAGGAACTGCCAAGAAATTCAGTATCTCTGCCAGAAACTAAAATAATAGACAAAATATTTGAAACCAAGTTGTACAAGTGAGAATATACCCGAAGATAAATTTAAGAGTCTAAGATCTGTATATTAGAAAAAATAAGCTTCTTATTAAAATACCACAATCTTCTGGGTGGCAGTGGCCCATCTCTTTAATCCCTGCACTCTAGAAGCAGAGGCAGACAGTTCTCTGTAAGTTTGAAGACAGAGCAACTTGCAGAAAGGTCAGGGCTACAGAGAAAAGCCCTACCTCATAAAGATAAATGATCAACAGTAACAACAAAAACACAACCTGTAGTATAAGACAACCTATTCTGCCATGTTTACTTTACTTGTGATCAAAATATGTATATATAAGCCTATGTGGTACACAGCAATATCAGTTCCTTTGAGTCTGCAGAAGCAAATTGACATTCACTTGGAAAAGCATGTGAAGTCCTTTGAAATAGAATATGGTAGGAAAAATAATGAAACTTCTGATGTGTTCAGAACTGTGACATTTCAGAATAGTTTTGGCAGATTCAAAGAAGAATTTGGACCTTGATATGAAGATATATCTAGATGGACCCAATGCAATCATGTGATTCCTCATGAGCAGAGGTGCTTTGACAGCTTGGTCAGAGAGAAAGATCTGAAGTGAAGGTTGATTTCAAGATGAAAGGAAGGAGCCATGAGCTCAGCCATGTACAGGGCTTCAAAAGCCAGCAATGCAAGGAAATAAATTTTTTTCCAAGCCCTAATCATATTTTAAATTCTGGAGACTTATATAAAACTTCTGACCGATGTAGTCTAAACATGAGTGGTGTTGGTGTTCAGACAAATAGGTAATATGATTCAGCAGCAACAGAAAATTAATGGAAAACTATATTTTAATCACTGCCTTTCTTCTATCATTCTTAATCCCACTCTCTTAATCTTAAAAAATATTTATGTAGCTGAGCTATATCTGCACACCTGCAGTATACAAAGTGTGTACATTCTTAAATAAAGCCAGGCTTTTAAATTTTGGGGACACATAAACACGTTCTTCTACATAATCACCATGTTTACTTAAGTACAGCTTCAGGAATTTTAATTAAAAGAACGAAGCACCCAAGATGCACAGGCAGATTTACAGAGCTCATGGGCCAGATTAACCCCTACATGAGCTCCCCATGCCACATTGGGATGATCCTCACTGAAAAGGAACAGATTGTTCCAAAGTCAGAAGAGGAGGTTGCACAGAAGAAGAAGATATCCCAGAAGAAACTGAAGAAACAAAAGATTATGGCACGGGAATAAATTCAGCATAAAATAAATGCAGATAAAAGTAAAAAAAAATCCTGTAAAATTAACAACACCACATTCACTAATCTTTTAGATGTTTTTGGCAGTTATGAAACTGCTCTACCATTTGAAACTGTTGCAAAGCATAATAGCAAATATACACATACAAACTTTTATTCCAAAACAAATGTTGCTTTTGACTTAGGACTTTGCTGGTACATCTGAAAACATTATTTTGAAAATGGGCTTTTATTAGTTCTGATATGATTAGACAAATGAAATGCCACTTTTCTTGTTCATTGATCTCTAGTACTCTGATTTTATCTCTGAGTCTCATGCATGCTATTCAAGTACTCTACCACTAAAATATTTCTATAGTCTCACTTTTGATGGCTCAAATACAGTTCAAATAGTTGTCTGTTAGAAATTATGCATATAATAAAAATTAATGCATGTCCAAATTTCTTACATCAGTTCTTACTTTAAAAATGTCATTACCAAAATGATGAAATCTCAATAAGAAAAAGAAATTGTATGAACTATGTATAGACACACATATACACATAACATTCACACTCTAACATGAGGTCTTGGGGGAAAGCTTTTAATTCCTTACATCAGACAATGTTTGTATGAAGTGAGGAATACTCCAAAAAAAACATGTTTCTAGTCTGAGCAGAGATGTATGCTGAATGAAAACAGCATGCATTTCCAGAGCAAAATATTAGTTTACTTTTTGCTGAAGCCTTTTCCAGAAAAGATTTATGTGTATTGTGTGTGTGTGTGTATATACATATATATGTAGAAAGAAAGAGAACTATGACTTGTGTGGTGGTATATTTTATACTTAATAAAATCAGATTAGAATATCAGAGAACAGAATCGCCCACAGTCAATTCTCACTCAGCCAACTTCTCAGGGTAAAAGCCAACTTCAAAAAAAAAAAAAAAAAAAAGCCAACTTCAAGAGTCCTCAGCCTGGCTCATTGCTTCTACAGAATACTTCACTGTCTTCCTATGTCTGCTTTAAATATCTTCTTCTCTCAGTTGTTTCACTTCTGGATTCAACTCTGCATCATAATCCTAGAATTAAGATTAATGGTGTGAGCTAACTACTGGTTGTTACGCCATGAACTCACAGAAACACAGAGAAATCTCTGTCTCCTGAGTTATGAGAAAGACATAGGTCATAACTTGTCATTCCTGTGCTGGAATTAAAGGTGTGAGTAACCACTACTGACCCTCTTGGCTTAATTGTGGGTGCTTCTGTTCCCTGATACTTCACGTTAATTTTATTAAAATCACCACAGACTTGGATTTTTGTTGCTATATTTTGTATGGCGTATTAGCCTGATGCCCTGATTGGACATTTAGCACTGTTACATTGTCACACTTGAGGTGTCATAGAAAAGAGGCTGGCCTATCTCATGACCTACCACTTCTTCATTGAGATCTCTCATAGGCTTCTCTGTTGCTCAGTTAATAAAATGTGTTACATTATGAATTTCCTTTTTCTTGCTAAGAAGGTTAATCAAACATAGAACTTGATAATAGTACATTGGACTTACCATTTTAAACAGAAGGCCCAAAAGTAGAGAAGTCAAAGGCAGGTATTTACATAACATTAACTTTAAAATAAATCTTAATTTCCCTATTTAGACAGCCAGCTGCTTAGTTTGTGTGGGAAATACTGTAAATTTTTTGTCAAAAGTAGACTTCTGAATATAGAAAAAATCATTTTCACTTCTCTACAAGTTAATCATGTCTAGTTTTTAACCCAAAGTTAAAATTTCTAGTCAGGGCAATCACTTTTTTATGATTAAGTAAAAACAATATTTTCTAGGAGAAAGAAAATTGGAAATTATTGAACATAAAATCAAATACAATGACAGTTGCCATATATTTTATGCATGTTAGTATAACATTCTCTTATAAAAGAAAACAAAAGTATAAAACTAATATACCCAACTGATGGCAAAAATGCAACCAAGGACACACTAACGTAAAGAGTGCCAAACTTTTAATAAAGTACCATGTGGACAAGGTTGTTTCATAAGAGTGCTCTTAAGTCAAGGGACAGTAACTGGGACCATGCCAGCCTCATGTGTGGGGACCACTTGACATTTCAAGAGTTTGTGACCTAGCAGCTCTGGGGAATAAGAAAGAATGCTTCCAAATGATTTCACAAGGTTAGTTATTTTATTTATTCTGTGTTTACAAATGTTCAGTGAAAAGAGAGTGCTCAGGGTTTTTTCTTCAGTGGCCCAATTGTTCTACCTTATAATCTAGAGAAGAGTCATAATATCTGAATCTGCTCGAATTTAAACTTCAAATCTAAAATGGTAGTTTCTATTACTGGAAAAATAAAGGTTAATATTGTATTTAAATTGTCTTTCAGATGAGATTGAAACACAGCTATAAAACACTTTCCTAACATGTATCAGGCCACAGCTTCAATCCTCATCACACATTATTATTAATATTATTGTTAACAAACTTTCTGGCAAAATAAAATCAACTTAATATATGTTTCTTGAGCCCAGAATGATTAGTTTTAGGAAACTAAGAAAAGTTAAAAATTATTCTAGTTCTCAGAGTAGGCGTTGTCAGGACTTGGTAGATCAGAACTCAGTGTGGCACAACATTACTCCCCAACCACAGAATCACTAACCGCAAGATAATAATGTGGTTCGCGTGGGGGCCTTTAAAATGTGGTCTGACTCTTCTGATATGGAAGGCCCCTCTCTCCTGGAAAGCAATGGAAAAAAAGCAGATGTCATTTCTAAAGGAAAAAGTAGAAATAAATGAATTTTAGCACCAAAGCTCTCCATTGGAGACTCCTAAGTGAATGGATCCTTTCACATGGTTTGGGTAGACTTTATTATGTAACTTAATTTGTTTTAGGCCCTAATTTTAGGTAATAAATGGCAATGAAGTTTGTTCAATTTTGTGCCATACAAAAATATTTCTAACCTATAGATGGAGATGAGCAGTTTTTTTTTCTTTTTTGAAATACAGGGTTAGGACTCCTAAGCATTTTATTTCTCATAGAAATCTGCATTTATTGCATTCCAAAGTGGCCAAACAAGCTTACACTCCCACCAACAATGGAGGAGTGTTCCCCTTGCTCTGCATCCTCTCCAGCATAGGCTGTCCTCTGTGTCTTTTATCTTAGCCAATCTAACAGGTGTCAGGTGGTATCTCAAAGTTGTTTTGATTTGCATTTCTCTGATGGCTAAAGATGATGAGCATTTTTCAGGTGCCTTTCAGCCATTCGTAATTCTTCTGCTGAGAATTCCCTTTTTAGATCTGAATCCCATTTTTTTATTGGGTTTTTCAAGGTTTTGGGCTCTAAATTATTGAGTTCTTTATATATCTTAGAGATCAGTCCTCTATCACTAGTAGGGTTGGTGAAAACCTAAAAATGCACAGTCGCACTCCAAAGGCATTAGCTCAACTATCTTCATAGCAGTGTTATTTGTAAAAGCAAGAATCTGGAAGCAACCTAGATGTCCCTCAACTGAGGAATGGATTAACAAACTGTGGTACATCTACACAATGAAATACGACTCAGCAGTAAAAAAAAAAAAAAAAAAATGATATCCCAAAATTTGCAAGCAAATGGATGGATTTGGAGAATATCCTCCTGAGTGAGGTATCACAAACCCAGAAAGATAAGCAGGAGATGTACTCACTCATTAGTGTACTTTAAACAAACAAACAAACAAGAAAAAAGTAAAGCATGCCCAAGCTGCAAATCACAACCACTGAACAGCTTGGGATCAGAAACATCTTGGACTGACTCCTTGGATCCCACTCCCCCTAGAGGAACACCTGACTCAGTCTTGAGGTTGTGGGGAGAAAACTACATCTGCCAGGAGTGGAGGCTGAACTAAGCAATATTGGGACAGTGGGACCTTGGGACTGCCTGCTGCCTACCCTGGCGGGGGGAGATGGGGAGTTGTGGAGAAGAGAGAATGACCTGATGTGTTGGGAGGGGGAAAGGACCTTGAATAAGGATATACAGGATAGAAAGTGTGACTTTTTTGTTCATAGTAATAAATGAATAAATAAAAAAGAAATCTGCGTTTATTTTCTGATGATTTTAATCTAAGCTGTGTATTAATAAAGTTACTTGGATCTCAACTCTTTGTCATTGTAAAAGTTATTTATCCATTTTAAATAATAAACTCTGATAGTGCCCTGCATGATCAAATTAAAAGTCAACAATAGAAATTAAAACTAAAATTAGAAAAGGATATACCATGTTATAATATCTATCGATGTACCTAGTTATGTCATTTACACAAATGTCTATTTGGACAGTTGCCTAAAATTGGAAGAGGCCTTTAGAACAGACCACTACAAGAATTTGTTATGTATTATTGTATCTGCTTCATTTGTGCATCATCATATTTGTTCATGTATCTTTGAAATATGTTTTCTAAAATACATCTATATACACACATAGCTGCATTTGAATAAATAGAATTGATTTATCTAACCCTTATGCAATGGTGATGAACTCTTTATAGCAAAAATTACATTGTAAATGAATTAAGAAAGCAAACAAAGTCAAAACAAAAGTGTTTCAAAAGGAGTGTTCTTAACAAATAATAATATATAAATATTAATTATCCATTGAATGTTCTAGCAATATAAAGTATCTAATGACAAAGGATCCTGAACTAATGCCACCTATAACATGTTACCTGCTTGTATGTGTGTGCATCTCACTTTTCAGTAATGAACTGATCACTTTTTTGCATCCGTGTTGAATATGAAAGCCAAAATAATTTTCATGGAGGATTTATAAACTTAATTGATTTATTTTCAGGTAACGTCTATTTTTATATAAAACATAAGTAATATAAAACAAGCTTTTACAGGCAGGTAGCTGTGCTTTTGTCAAGCCTGATTGATAACCTGATGTCAGTCCCTAAGACGCCTGTACAATGGAAAGAAAGAACTCCCAAAGTTATCCTCAGATCTTTGCCCTTATGCTGTGATATGCGACATACGGGTGCCCATAGATGCTACAGATATAGACACAAACAGAGACACACACACACACACCAATACATTTACATATATACATATGTAATTTAAATTTTTAAGCGTGTATAAAAGTTGTAAAAACAGGGGCAGGTGGCAAATACCCTTAATCCCAGAACTCAGGAGGTATAGGTAGGAGGATCTCTGTGAGTGCAAGACCAACCTGGTCAACAAAATGAGTTTCAGGACAGTCAGGGTTATACAGAGAACCCCTGTCTCTAACAACAACAACAACAACAAAAGGTTGTTGTTAAAACAGTTCTGAGTTATTATATGAGTTGTGGTTGATGGATTTTTTTATTCTGAAAAGCTCAACAGGATGTGTTCATTTGTATATTGATTATATTTTAGTCATATAATACTGAGAATACTATACATACATATATGTAGATATGTAGATACATATATACATTATAAAACTAACTTAATATAAGGCATGATAATATAATCTAGGACTCTCATTTAATAAGCAAAATAAGTAAATTGTTTCAAACAAGAAAATAAGTACATAAGTACACAATAAAATTTGTACAGTTTTGATGCAATTTAAAACCAATGCTATGAAATAAGTAAAGCAAAATGATACATTGATGTAATTTGATCATTTGTGTGTACATCATTTGAGTCTACAGCCACTCATTTCTTGTTCTTGTGGGTGAGGGGAAGCAGAAAGAGAGAGACAGAGAAAGCGAGAGAGACAGAGGATAGAGAGAGAGAAGAGATGCTAAAATGTAAACTAGTCTAATGTCATACTTACTATATAGTTAAGTTTAATGTAACCTTCAACTTCTGATCCCCCTACCTTCAGCTCACAAGCATTAGAATTGCAGGCAAGCAATGAACCAAATACTCATTCATGACAAGCAAAGCACTGTACCAACTGAAGCAAAATCCCAGCTCCCTTATAGTCCTTTCAAAAGGAACATCTTTTAGGGGTAAGGCCAATATATATATAAATAAATAAATATATTATTTATTATTTGGTGATTTCACATCATGCACCCCATCAAACTCAATTATCAGCCCTCTCTGATTCATACCCTCTCTTATGATCTCCCCATTTACACAAAAAGCCCATTAATGCTGCTCATTTACTTACTGGAGCATAATTAAACTCCCTGTGGCCAGACCCTTGAAGAAAACAAGTCCTTCCTCACCTACAATAGATCCAAACCAATTTGTTATTTAATGAAAGCTGAAGTATTCTTGTTAAAGCTTTCTCTGGTGCTAAAAGAACCATAAAAGTCAATGCTTATTTCTATCATGGCACATTGTTTGGAGTATGAATAAATTTGCTTAGAAAGATATCATAATTTTGCTTTTCTCCCTAAAACAACCTCCAGTAACAACTTGGAAACTTAATTTTGAAAATTTTCTTGATGCATTTAACAACTAAATATCAATACGCAGTTTTACCCAATATAGAGGCCTTACTTGACTGAGAAAGGAAAGGAAATTGAAAGCAAATTCTGTAATTTGTGTGTGAAATGTTCTCCATAGTCTTACATGTTTCAGTTCTTAGTTTCCAGCTGGCAGTGCTTTTCTGGAAGACTGAAGAACACTCAGAAATACGTACTTCAATGGAGATTCTACCAAGATTCGAGAAGAGAGCTAAGTTTCCATTGCACATTTTCTACCATGAAGCCACCATAAACATACAATATCTGGCTGGGCAACAATTACTATAACACAATAAACAGAATACAAATGATTTTGCATGTTTTATGTTCATTATTTTGATATCCTTTGTCTCAGCTATTATGCAGTCAAAGTAATTACAAAAGAATTTGCTTTATCACAAATATTTCATCATCATAGGTCTTATATATATATATGGAAAGTTCTGTACTATTATAATATGTCATAAAAAGGTCTATGTAAGATTCTAATTTTTAGGGCTGGAGAGATGGCTCAGAGGTTAATAAGACTGATTGCTATTCCAGAGATCCTGAGTTCAATTCCAGCAATGACATGGTGGCTCAGAACCATCTAAAATGAGATCTGATGTCCCCTTCTTGTGCTAAGACAGAACACTGTGCACATAATAAATAAATAAATCTTAAAAAAATAGAAAGATTCTAAATTTTCTGTAGGCCATTAGTTTTAGACTTCAACTAAATTTATACTTTAAAATAAACAGATTTATTATGTCCTTCCCTGTTCACAAATCATACTCTGATCTGTAATGGACTACTTAAGCCCACAGAGCTAAAGTAGATGGTATTTTAGCGGTTTCTAAATTAGGTACTTGGAAGAGCATTGTACAAATGCCAATTGTATAAAATGCTAATTCTAGAGCCTATCATTTAATCTTCAAAAATTGGATCAACCTAGGGAATAACTTTTAACAAGGACTCTGGATTCCATAATGAGCTTTTAAATGTTTGTTTACAAATCATTAACTACTTAATAAATAGGCTGAAGGATTGGAAGATTCACCACTGAAGGAAAGAAAGTCAAAAATTAATGGAAAACGGCTCTAAGTCACCAAAATAAAATTTATAGTACAAAAGTTGTTCACGATCAATTTATCAAAAAGAAAACATGATATAAATTATATATAAGTATCATAAGAGAAACTCATATCTGACTTTCTAAAATGTATCTCTTGACAAGCATGCTGTCCATACCTGGAGATAAGTAGATTGTCATTTGAAAACAAGTCAGGCTATATATTTTTAATAAAGTCTTGTCTCAAATAAAAAGGGGCTTGTGAGATAGCTCAGCTTATAAAGGTGCTTAGAACACAGCCCTAAGGAACCAGCATTGTAATGTTACATAAAAGAGGTCAGGAATTTCTGTCTCTTCCTCTTTTCTTCTCTGAGATCTTGTGAAAATTAATCCACTTGACAAAGGGCCTACCTACCACCTACTCCCTCAGTAAAAAGGAGTGCTGTGTATGAATGGAGATAGCAACATTACATACCAGCAGCCCTATTTTGCACAAATTTGTGCTTGCTTTACTTCTTTCCACATTTATTGCTTTTCATGTGAAATTTAGTCAGTCTGACAGTCTCAAACAGTCGAGAATTCTACCACAACAATGCCTCAAAACATACCTTACAGACAGCCTTCTTACTTCTTTGAAAACATGTATTTTAACTATGTATCATTGTATATAAATTTTTTTATTTTTAATAATATTTTAATCATTAATATAATTCCTTTTACATACCCTGAACTGTTCTTACTCCCTTTGTTCTCCTTTTCCCTCCCATCCAACCCTCTATCCACTCCTCAAAGGGGGTGAGGCCTCCCGTGAGCACTCAACACAGGCTAACATATCAAGTTGATGCAGGACTGATCTTCTCCTCCCTACATCAAGACTGAGTAAGGCATCCCACCACAGGGAGTGGGCTCCAAAAAGGCAGTTCATGTAACCAGGATATTTCCTTGTCCATAGGCAGGGGGCCCATCAATAGCTTGATTAGAGCAACTGTCACCCTCATCCAGAGGGCCTAGTTTGGACCCATGTATACTCTCCAGCTGACAATCCAGAGTCAGTATGCTCCCATTAGCTCTGGTCAGCGATCCCCATGGTTACCTCCATTGAGGTCTTGACCCTCCCCTTGCTCCTCTAGTTGTTCCTCCTTCTCTTCAACTGAACTCTAGGCATTTGGCCAAGTTCTAGGTTGTGGGTGTCTGCATCTGCTTCCATCAATTATTTGATCTAGGGTCTATGATGACAATTAGGGTTAGTAACCAATCTGACTACAGGGGAAGGCTAGATCGGGTATCCTCTCAAGCTTTTCTAGGAGACTTAACTGGCATCTCATTGTGAGTTCCTGTGGACTTCCCTAGTACCAGGTTTCTTCCAAAGCCCATGATGTCTCACTCTGTCAGGATATCTCTATCATTGCTCTCCTCTTCATCCCTTTTGGGTACATATGCTAAAGAGTGATATTGCAGGGTCCTGAGATAGACTGATTCCCAATTTTCTGAGAAACCACCATACTGCTTTCCAAAGTGGCTGTGCAAGTTTACATTCCCATTAGCAGTAGAGAAGTGATCCTCTCTTTTCACATACTCTTCAACATAGGCTAACATTAGTGTTTCTGATCTTAGCCATTCTGACAGGTGTTAGATGGTATCTCAGAGTCATTTTGATTTGCATTTTCCTGAATGGCTAAGGATGTTGAACACTTCCTTAACTATTTTGACCATTTCAGATTCTTCTGTTGAGAATTCTCTGTTTAAATTTGTACTCCATTTTTTTTTTTTAAAATTGCGTTGTTTGGGTTTGGATATCTATTTCTTGAGTTCTTTATATATTTTGGAGATCCATGAGCCCTCTGTCGAAAGTGGGATTACTATGTATCTTCTAAGAATTTGTGAATCAATGAGGAAGAAATAATTAATCCTTTCTAATACTATTCTAACATTATAAATCTTGAATTTAAGGCTCTCTTGTTTTTACTACTATGTCTTGTTTTCATTTCACAGATGCAAATTTCACTTTTGAGAAAAAGAGGGAAGAAAGAAGACAGAGAAAAGGTAGGAATAAATTTACTGTCAGACATGCTATTAATGAAAAATCAATTTTTCCTCAAGATAAGACTTAAGCAAAAAAAAAATTACCCATCATAGTGCATATGTAAAAAAATTTATTCTAATGAAATTAAAATCTCAGTTTTTATTTTGTAATTAGTTTTGATGCATTCATTAACAGTGCCATACCTGTGTTACAATATTCCCAAAGGGCAAGGGAAATTTGTCCTCCTGGTCAAGTTTTTATCTAAAAATGCTAATGCAAACCTCAGGGTGAGAATTTTAACATATTGTTCTCTATCACTTGGCAAGTTAGCAGAATTCCCATGTGACAAGTCAAATAATTCACATGCACCCAATACTATCAATGGAGTATCAGCCTGAAGTTTCCTAAATTCTTATTAGGAAGCATGTCTCATGTGTTTGGGATTACATTCTAACCAAAGGATACTCTGGGAAACCAAACCAGTCTTTTGTAGCAACATTTTTTTAAGCAAAAATCTTGTCTTCTGAAGTGGCCACTTAATGGCACAAATAAATTCATATTAGAGTTAACAACCATGCTTCTCCTTATAGCATTTTGTTCTCTCAAATTAAATTTTATAACAACTAATGTGTTTTCCTGACATATCTCCTGACCCTTTTTCTATAACTACTGCTATCTAATTTGAGACCAAGCAGAAAGAATGGAAACTAAACTCTGATAATATCCTACTCAGACCTTTAAAAATATGGTATACAATATATATTTTAGTGAAGAAGGCAGCTAAATTGCACTATCTAATTTAATTGTTTTTCTGAACTCTCACAATGCTTTTATTGAGTTTACCAATTCCTGTACAACAGCACTGCCCAGGATTCCCAAATCAGTAAATGACAGACCTCTTCAGTTGCTCAAAGTAAAACCTTGGGAGACTTTCTAGACTCTGCTCTTGCTGAGTCAGTCTTACACTCTTCAGGAGAATCCATTGACCTTACGGAGAATGACAATAGAGGCTGGAGCAATGGCACAGGTGATAAAGGTGCCACACAAGCCTTCCAACCTGAGCTTGGTTCTCAGAACTCATGAGACTCTATGAATTTATTCCATGACCTTGACACATATACTGTTGCACACACAACACACACACACACACACACACACACACACAGAGAGAGAGAGAGAGAGAGAGAGAGAGAGAGAGAGAGAGAGAGAGAGAGTGAAAGTGAGTGCTTACTCTGTGACAGGTGCACACATGTACTTACGAACTGTGAATAGTGATGAATATACATGAGTTCAGTGCTCTGTCATCATTCTTTGAATGGAAGGTGGGAGAGAACCAGTTATGCAACACCAACTACACACTGCTCAACCTTCCAACACCTCTTCTGAACGTTGGAATTTAACAAAACTTTCACTTTCTATTATAGTCCAATTCAGTCCATTCTTTCATATTATGGTGTCCTAAATAAAATGTTCTTTGCTTTTCTTTTTCCCTGTAGAGGTTTTCTCTGACAACTCATATGCTATAGTTGCCAAATATAACCCAAATGCAAGCATCCCTGTTCACCTGCACTGCTCTCTTCCTGATCAAAGCTACCCTCTTCTTTGACTGGTAGACATGCCCTCAAGTATTGCTTCTTCTATGCAGTCTATTTTTAAAATTGCTTAAATAATTCCATTACTCAGCTACAGATGAAGAATGCACTGTAGATCACAGCTAACACCTATGGATGCACTATGGCCACCACAAATTTCTGCTAAGCAACCCTTCTGCAGTCAAACTAGAAGTTTTGTTTTGTTCTGTGTGTGTGTGTGTGTGTGTGTGTGTGTGTGTGTGTGTTTAAATCACTTTATTCATCCATCATCTTTCAATGAAAAAAGAATGTTTTTGCTTAAAGTCCACTAATGAGTGAGTATGCCCCTGCTAATCCTTATGGGCCTAACCTAATTTGAGAAGCTTTAGATTTTATTTTTTATGTTTCATGTATTTTAGAGAAAAGAGAAGTTTTATTACTGTATGGGTCTTTTGTTATCTATTCTGAATGTTTTGCTTCCTTATATAATGTTTGATATTGATTTTCAAAAAACAATAAAATAAATAAAGACTTGGATGTGAAAAAAAAATAATTCCATTACAAAGAAGATTAATCATCTAATTCCTCTGCTCAATTCTCTGTGGTATGTTTAGGTATAACCTACAATAAGTCAGGTTATTACTTGGAACCATGTCTTTTGGAATATGACTAACATCTAACTGGAAGTAGAATGCATGTCCCTGGTCTGTGGTTTTGTACAATGGGATGTTAGTGAAGTACTGCCTGAAGACTTGTTCATCTTTGTGGATGTGACCTGCTTGTTTTGTGCATCAAGCACTGCTTTATGTAAAGCTTAGCCTGGTAACTCTGGAAATGAGCAAAGAAACAGACAAACACAACTGAAATAGATCTGATCCTTATCTTGAACCTGAACTTTTCTGAACCTAACTTAAACCTGCTGACCACCAGTAGCCAAATGTGCATGAATCTAAGTCAATGAATGGTGCTTTAAGCAACCAATTTAATCATGAATCAGCAGTTTAAAAATGTATGTGTGTGTGTGTGTGTGTGTGTGTGTGTGTGTGTGTGTGTGTGTGTGTGTGTTGCTGTGCAGGTTGATACCACAGATAGTATTGTTCCTCCCCAAATTTTCTGAGATGGTGTCTCTAACTGAACCTGGGGCTTACTAATAGACTTGTCTAGTTCTCTAGTTGAGTCACTAGGGATCCCCCTTTTTTAACAGGGGCAGCAGTAGGATAATACCTGAGTACAACTATGCCTGACTTTTTAAGTGGATGCTGGGAATCCAAACTGAGGACTTCATGCTTGTGTAACACTTTAGCCACTAAAATCATCTCCTTACATGTAACTTGTAATACTGACTGGATAAATCAATGTGCTACTACTTTTCTAAAAAACTATAGCCTCCAAATTCTTATGGCTCCTGTCCTGCTCCTTGTCTAACCCAAGATCTGACTTGTATTTTCTTTGTTGTTGTTTCTTGGTGCAGTATTAGTAATTTTCTTTTTTCTACTCAGACATCTGATCCAGACACAGGGTTTACTTTGGGTATTCTTTGTGCTTAGAGCTGTCTTGCTTTTAGTATCTCCATAGATCTCTTCCTCAACCCTTTATATTGTCACTGTATCATTGCTTTTTTTATGAGAACCCCTCTGCTCAGCGTGTAGAAAGTCCTATACCTGTATGAATTAGTGACCATTTCGTACTTCATTATCATCATTTAATTGTTACCTCATTTAATCCCCTGCCACAAAGGCCAGCTTGGCCCTTGTCTCAGCTTCTTGCCCCATTAGAATAGAATTTCAATGAGTGAAAGTCACTCTCACATACAGTTGAGTCCCCAATCTCCAAATCAAATGACTCATCAGTAGGTGACAGTTATATGGGTAAATTTGTGGGAACATACTAATTTTCTGAATATAGCATAGAGATAGAGGCATAATGTCTGCTGTTAAAATCACTCTTTCCTTATTCCTTAAGACCACTGGATCATAGGTCAGGCTCAGTTCTTCATCTGTTTTTCCAAGTAAACCTGAAAAAAAAATAAAACATATATTAAATCTGAAAAGAAATAAAACTATTCAAATATTGTAAATCTAGCACCATATTGTTGGATTGACTCTTGAGCCTTGCCTCCTAGTTCCTGTAATTAAGATTCTCAAAGAAACCATTTTGTCTTCTTGATGTCTGTGAAATGACCTCAAAGTACTGAGCTACTTTTATAAATTACCTTTAGATTCTAGATTTGAGAACCATTTCTTTCCACCTATCAAGGCAATAGACTACTATCTTTAAACCAGTGTAAGAAAGCAGAGAAAACCTAAAAAGGAAGAAGAGGAAAACTTTTCTTCCTTTAAAAGTCTGTTATGCTCCCCCCTGAGCATAGAAACAGTTTATCATGATACATGAATCTGGTTACTAGAGTAGTGAAGTGTGTGTGTGTGTGTGTGTGTGTGTGTGTGTGTGTGTGTGTGTGTGTGTGTGGTGGTATGCAGGCTTTCATTTTTGGTGCTAGGATAAACTTCAGGGCCTTGCAAGTGTACCACCCAGGGACAAGTAACACAGTTGTTAAGAAGAATATAAATTTTGGGTCTTACTGTGAGTGTGGTGATTTATATATCTTGACTTATTATCCTTCTAATGGTTCAGCAGAAACCAACTTTGTCTCTGTTTTGTTGATGAGGTGGATTCAGAGATGTTGAGCAAAGACAAAGACTGCAGGCCTAAAAAGATATCAAGCCAGTAACCTTAACTAGAAATTTCTGGTTTCAATCTCATGTTTTGTTTTCTAATTTTCTTATGTTGTAGTTATTGTAAACAAGTATCAGACAGCTATTATTTGATTAGCTGTATATGGTTGGGCTTTATTCCCTGGAATATTATTATCTCTGAGAATGGAGAAAGCTTTCTATCTATTTTTCCCATTGAGCCCACAGGGGAAAAAATGACCATGATGCTTCAAAACAAGACATGCTTCATTATTCATTACGTATAACAAGATGCTAGATAGCATAAGGGTAAATACCATTAAATATATATCAAGCCACATCTTTTAATTGGTCTTGATCACAATGTTATTTCAGAAGCACCCCAACATAAAAATCAACATCAATCACTTAGTCACTCATTTATTCTGTCCTGCTCTTGTTTATTACTCTGATATATCTTAATTTTTCAACACATTATTTTTAACTATGAGGAATGCTGAGTCATTAGATTACTGAATTGCTATGTGCATATTCTTAGGATAAAGAAAAATTCAAAGAATATATCACTAGGCATTAATATAGACTTTATTTTATCCTGAATAGAAAATAAATCAGATTCATTTTCAGAACTAAGAAAATTTCCATAAATAAACACATATTCTTGATTTTCACCAACTTAAACTCAGTTAATTCGGTTGTTGGTAATCAATACTGTCACTGTATTGTTTGTCTTATTTAAATTTAAAAAAAACTACACTATATGTTAATTATTAAATCCGAGTGTGTACAAAGTGGACCTGGAAATCAATTCTCACTCTGTTGACTTTTCTTGTATCAGTCTCTGCAAATGCTCAGATTTACTCTGACATCTTCCACACAAGTTGAACACTTAAAACTGAAAGTTTCATCTTGGATAATTCAGTTCACATGCTGGACTCTGCCTACTCCAAAGCTTTTTGGAGTGTCTCACATGTCTGTCTTGTACAATTTAGTCAGCAGATAACTGTAATATGGGAAAATATCAAAAGTGAATGTTTGAGAGAAATAATACCTTTTATGAACAACTCAAATTGCCTGTCCTTGAGGCTTTTTATCCATATAGCATGTCAAAACACTTCAATATTCACTGACCTTTCAAAGTTTTTAGTTCTGCCTCTTTTAAGAAGCTCTTGAAATTATGTAATGCTCTGTGCTACATTTTACCTTTTGTGCTTATAATTCATATGATTCATGCTGATTTCACTTTATTTTCCTTTTATCTGTTTCCAAGCTGCAGAGTATTTCAAACCATTAACTATTTGAGGGGAAAAAAACTCAGCATATGTCACTTATTTGGAAGGACAAGCAATAAACTGTTCTCCAATATGAATTTGCTCCAGTTCTCATTTTCTGGTTAGTGTGAGTTTGAAGGCTTTGTTGAGAAGAGACTTTGGAGAAGGCCAATATCTTATCATCTGCATAAATATTTCATTACCAAAGATGAACTCAGGTTAAGGATACTGCGCTATGTTTGAGATATGCTAAATTAATTGCACACCAATTAATCTGTGGTATGGAGAAATCACTATTAGTTACAACACATTGCTCCTTTGATGAGAAGAATATGTGTGTGATATTTGCTGTCGGCATACCTCCATAAGGACATGCATCATCATACATTTGGCAGCACCAGAAAAATGATACATTTTAAAGCAATTCTATAATGTGGCACTATAAATGTCTCCAGGTGCCTCTATTTGGAAGACTTCAGTTACTAGAGATGATTTCTTTGTATACAGCACCCCCTGCCTTCAGCAAATGAAAAATTTTATATATATATATATATATATATACATATATATGTGTGTGTGTATGCGTGTGTGGTGTGTGTGTATGTGTGTGTGTGCGTGTGTGTGTGTGTGTGTGTGTGTGTGAGAGAGAGAGAGAGAGAGAGAGAGACAGACAGACAGACAGACAGAGAGAGAGAGAGAGAGAGAGAGAAAGAGAGAGAGAGAGACAGACAGATAGACAGACAGACAGAGAGAGAGAGAGAGAGAGAGAGAGAGAGAGAGAGCTTTGGTTTGGTGCAGTTTCGTTGGAGTTTGATTGCTCTGATGTGTCTCTTATGACTTCTAAGTACAGCCTAAGCTAAAAGAAATAAGAGTTAAAATGTTGAATGAAGCTAAATGATAAACAAAGAGAATATCAGAAAACCAAGACAACCAAAAACTAAAAGGAGATGTATAAGGGTGTAGCTAGACTGCAAAGTCTAATACTTTTAAATGGCTACAGAACTGGACATACTGTACAGTAGACAAGAGCACTTGTTCTGAAAACATGATGACACAAGGTCTCCAGTTTGAATGCCCAACATGCAACTAGAATATGTTCATGGTTTCAAATGCCTATTACTCTAGCATTGATGTACAGAGACACATACATCCCAAAAGCTCACTGGCCATCCAGCAGTCCAAACAGTAAGATTCTGGTTCAGGGAGATATCCTGTATACAGGAAATAGGGCAAAGACCAATGGAGAAGTATCCCCAGAATCTTTTACTAATCTAGTGTCAAAACTTATGGGCATACAAACCCATATACTCACATGCATATACAACACACATATATACCATAAAAATATCACACACACACACCACACAAACTCATACATACACAAATGACTACAATCAGAATATAACCATTTTTCTTTGTAGCCTTTCATGATATTAGATTCATTCATTGCTATGGTATCTTTAGTTTTCCTGTCCACCCTGAAGCTGAGAAAGCTGCATTTGGTAGCTATGGATAGAAGTATGGGACTTTTAAAAATATCAATGCTTTAAGAAGCAAAAATTAATAATGAAACTAATTTAATATCAGGGAGCCTGTCAAATTAGCACAATATGAAAGAATGTAACAATCTTGGTTGGTTCAGTTTAAAGCTAGATTTCCTGATACTAGGAGAAAGAAAAAGAAAGATATGGGATTAGGATGAGCAATTGAGATCTATGGAACATCAGTAGTAACTGTGTAATCACCTGCACATGGTAAGATCAAGTTATCTATCTTTCCTAATTTCAATAGTATGGAGATGTATTGTTATCTAGTGACCTTGCCCCAACTGAAGGGACACTGGAGGGCTAGGACAGCAAAGCTGGAATAGCACGACGAAGTACAGCCATTGCCCATAATTTGTAGCATCTTGTAAAATTCTGCTTAAGAGAACACAAAAGACCAATGTTAAGTTACAGAGGTAGCTGTACAGAGCCACATCCCTTTCTCTCAAGAATCAGGCAGCATGCTTCCTCATCCTGCAGTCTCTCCCACTCAAAACATAGAGTTGATGGGCAAGCCTTGAGTTGTAGCTAGACTTCAATCAGTCTAGCTACAGTGCCTTCCCGACTTCTAGAATGTGGGCTATCTCACATGGCACACAACTCTCTCTTCCCCTCACTCTCATTCAGAAACCTGGAAGATAACCAATGTCCTTTGTGTTCTTGGGAACTGATGGCTTCTCCTTTTCTTTATGAACACTGGCATGCTGCTTATGGCATGATGCTGTAATTAACATAGTATCCTGGGATAAGAAGGAAATAGAAAGCTCTTTCTCTTAGTTTCCCCATCACACTATCCATTGTGTGTGCCTTTCCTAATTAATGCAGCCCTTTCTTGGGTGTTAAGGTTTGCTAACCCAGGGCACACCATGAAGCTGTAACTCTCTATAAAGCTCATCCAAAGGGTATTTCATCTCAGATTCTGTTTTTATGGACTATTATATCATCTTCTGAGGGTTAAAGGAGCATATCCAGTAAGTAGTCAAGAAGCAGACAAAAACCAAGTAAAATATTTGCAATATGCAGTTGGTGCAGGTTTGAAAAAATTGTAGCTCTTTAATGCCAAAGTACTTAATATGGCTCTCTCTGCAACATTCGGTCACTAGTTCTGCTTTGTAGCACCACACAGCCATTTCTAAACAGAGAGAATAGGTAGTTTGACATTATTACTAGTAAATATTAGTCATATGTAAATCAGTAATACACTGTATAACTGAACTCTTTTAGCAGTGCCATTTGCTTAGTTGTTTCAAAACAATTCAAATAACTCTTCACCAATCATACATTTTAATGCAACTTACACTATTAATATTTTTTCTACTAGCTTATTTAGCTTTCTATTTAAATGCTAGCCTGTTTCTGTCTGTACTTGTGACTAGGTGGATATTTTATCAATGTATGTCTTTTGTTCTCAGAATTAGTCATTATTTTGAGTGATGACACAGCAACCCTAGCGCTGGTGATGTGTAATTATTTCTTCCAAAACAAACACTCTTTAAGGAAAAAAGATAAGCTCATAGCATTCAGTAATCTCAAGAAATTTAGAAGGCAAAGGAAAATCATGAAATTTACAAGGACTGGAAAGTTTAGAGAGTTTGGGAACTCCCAAGGCCTTTCTTACAGTTACAAAAAGGGAAACAATGGTTGAGTAGAAAAGACTCCAATGGAACTGCCTATGAGTTGGGCAGAGAATGACAGGAAACAAGCTGTCATGAGTTGTCATTATGCTGAGACAGGTTTCCCAGTGATGTGGCTATTTTTAACTGCCCACATACACATTCTTACAAGCAGAAATAATAAATTTATTGGTTCACTTAGCTCTCTATGGTAAGTAGATATTTACTCCCAACTCCTCACAAAATGACTCCTAGCACCTATATTAGAAAACACATAAAGTGTGACATAACAAATGAAAAATTAAAAACAAAAAGAAAATGTGTAATATGATGTCTAGGTGACCTACATGTAGCTTTGAGCTTTGCTGTTGTTTGTGTTTTACTTTTTACTTCCTTACAAGTTTTTATTTACACCATGGTCAGGCAATAAATGACTAGAATCTTAACTGTGATGGAAGGCTGGTGGTAAGATAAAGGGTCATTTCAATGTTAAATGTTACTATTAGCCTTTCTTGCTAAGGAGCACATTAGGTTGAGATTAAATGATGGAGGGAAGAGTGAGCTGTCTAAATTTTTATCTCGGATGTTTATTATTGCTAATCATGCAAAAATACAATGCAGTGAATTCATTTTGGAGTACATGAGACAGTAAATCATTCAACAACAATGATCCTTGCCTTGACATTAAAAACATACTTAACTTAAAATGCATTAGCAGTAATGAATGTGTTTTTTGCCCCATGTAAATTTTTAAAAAATATGCTCATATTACACAATATGAACAACTCTGCACATTCATGACAGAGATCGAAATGCAGTGCCTGACAGTTTAGACTATGAAGATAGGAAAGAATTACACATTTACTGTTTAGTCTGCTAAAAGTAAACAGAAATTATTTACTTTAAAAGACTTTATTACAACTATATTTTAATGGATATTAGAATTTATAAGCATGAGCTAGCCTCATTAGTCATTCAATCCTACCTGCTAGATCAAGAGCTGTGCATTATACACATTTCAAAATGAGACTTTTGGAGGTCAAGGGACTTGAGTTTCTGGTATATGGAGCGATTAGTCACACTTTCTATTTCTTAACGAAATTGTAGGCCAATTTCAAAGCCAATACTTACTCTGTGGGCCTGATTTCACCCTGATAGAGGAAGAGTATTGCAACTTTCTAGGACAAAGAATTGAAAAACTAGTGAATTTACTTACTTAGTACAGAAGGACTTTGAAACAAGAGGGAATACATGTTGGTAGAGGGTGAAATAATATGTGTTGGGAGGGGGAAGAGACCTTGAATAAGGATATACAGGGATGAAAAAAAAAATCAGAGGGAAAGATGAACACAAAGAAAATATAGGTGTTGCAATTTGTATTTCTTCCCTTGATAAGCCATGCTTATCATTCTTATCCTCTGTATAGTTACTGTTAACTCTTCCACATTTTAAATTCTTTTTACTGTGTTTTTTTTTGATAAATACAAAATAAAGAAGGAAGAAAAAAAATAATTTCTTTGGTCATGGAAGACACTGTGAGGAAAGGAAATGTTCAGTCTGTGTGGAGGTCTTGGGGCTTTGCTCTGAGCATGCCCGCCCGCACTTACTGGCATGCAGAACAATTCACATGGATTGTGTACGGATGAAGGGACTGAGACAGTTGATGATTAGAATCTGTTCTATCAGTGTGCAAGGGGAGAAAGACATAACTGCTTTGGAGATTACAATCTCCACTCCCTGCTTTCCTAAATATAATATAATGGGAGGAAATTTTTTTAAAAAAAAAAATGCAAGATGTTAAAATATTTTTACCTTGGATATAATAATTCATTTTCTTAAAAAGAAATAACAAACTTAAACAACATTTCCCAGTATTATAGATGTATTGTTGAAAAATAAAAATTATAAATACTAAAGGTATACACTACAATTTTATATATAAATATTTTCCTAATTAAGTTAATGAATATATTCATTGCTGCTAGGTAGGCAAGGCATTGGGAAATAGGAAGAGACAGGTGCTCAAAGAGATATCATAAAATTTTCAGTGCTAAGAATTCAGCAAGCAAGCCCCATTCTAGTTTCTGTTTCTGTGAATTGAACTCTGCTGTGGATAACAACATATTACCAACTTGAGACTTCACTGAGTTTATGGAGCTATGTGACTCAGCAGGAAGAAATCACCTACCTAGTTTGAAGCTGGGGACAAACTTCACTGAAAGTTTTATGCCACTGAGAGTGCATGAATTACAGAAGTGTGCTGTTAAGAAAGATACTTCTGGAACCTAGAGAGATTGCTCAGTGGTTAAAAGCACTGACTGTTCTTCTAAGGGACTTGGGTTCAATTCCCAGTACCCACATGGCAGCTCACAACTCTCTGTTACTCCAGTTCCAGGATATCCAACAACCTCATACAGCCATGTCTGCAGGCAAAATACAAATGAACATAAAATAAAAATAATAAAAAGACTTTTGGGTCTCTCTCTCTCTCTCTCTCTCTCTCTCTTTCTCTCTCTCTCTCTCTCTTGCTCGCTCTGTGTTTGTGTGTGTGTGTGTGTGTGTGCTTAGAGATTATTTTTCTCTGCTGTAGCACAAGGAAATAGTGTATATATTTCTTAGAATACCAAAATAATAAAAGCATTTGCTTCCTACTTTAGTATAATTTGAATACAACTAGATCCAGATATACTAAAAAATATTTGAAAATACTTTGCTTAATTTTAGACCATAAGAAGAACATTTTGACTTTAAGTCCCCAAAGAAAAATATGAGCTGGCAAGGAGGACCAGCAGATTTGTTGCTATTACAAATTCCTGACACACTCTGCCATCATCAGAAATTATGGTGTTCCATTCCCTCATATTTCCCACCTAATCACCACTATCTTCTCTTTTGTAGCAGAGCTTTGTCAGGAAGAGGAAACATATTTTGTACAAAGGGACTCTGACTTCCTTTTCATTTCATCTCTGTGAAGTTTCAGTAAAGAGGGAAGGGAACTGTTACCATGGATACAATGATAAGCAAGCACATAGAGTAGGCTCAGTGAAATGGAAATGAGGAGAACTCAGGGATGGAGAAACAAGCATGTTCCAGTCTGTGATCATCAGGTGTGAGACTGAGGTCTCTGAAAAAAATGTATTCTTGGCTTTAGAAAAGCAGATGGAATGAAGTTCAGAAAGAAGACTGCTAGGCTCTGTCCGGCAGCAGCATCAGCCATGTCTCTGACCTGTCTGCTCCACCATCCCACTGGAGTTACAAGAATGAAATGTTTTAAATAGGCAAAGCCTTCTAAGATGGAGGAAATATGGAGAAGACAGCAGTAACAAACTTAGATAAGTTGTTCTAACTGGAACAGTAGAAGAAGCAAACCAAACCAAATCAAAACAACCAAAATTCAAATGCTGAATTAGGAAAGGGGGAAAAAAGATAGACACATATCAATCCATATACCAATTTCAGGGAATTCAGAAACTACAAAAACTAAGTATCTCATGTTACCTTAGGCAGAACAACAAACATCAAGGATTAACTGGAACAAGGTCAGGAAATTCAATGAGCTCTTTCCCCTACACTGACTAACTGATCATCTGTTCCTAACTCAACACATGCTAAGACTTCAGTGTCTGGGGAGATTATACTTGAAGTGCTGTGATCAACAATAGGCTGGGGCAACAATACCAATCCTCAAACAGAAACAATAAGTAGTCCTTTGCAAGAGGATCCTGAAAGTTCATACCTCTTCAACTTTCAAACTCAATTTCATTGTGTTCCGAGAGACTTGTTTAGCTATATACCCTGAAAGCAAAAGATTGGAAGATTAAGCTCCCTGAGGATATAATTTCAAAAGAAATGTTTATACCTCAGGTGATAAATTGTGTATCAAATAAAGATTGCCAAAGAATCAGAGGACAGAGCAAGCCACAGTGTTAACCATAGAGATCAGGCAGTGGTGGCACATGCCTTCAATCCTAGCACTTGGAGGCAAAGGTAGAGATCCTTCTGGCTGTCAGTGAGTTCAGGGCTAAACAGAGCCAGGCAGTAGGAGAATACACCTTTAATTTCAGCAATTGGGAACACATGCCTTTAATCCCAGCACTAAGAATGGTGAAATACAAAGTGGTCTGACTAAGCAGAGAAAGGAATATAAGGTGCAACTAGACAGGTGCAACCATTCCTTCCCCTCCATTTCATTTTGTGGTTCTCTTTGTTTTCCCTATTCAGTCTGAGGATTTGGGGATACAGGATCTAACCTGTTTGGCCTGAGGATTGAATATGGTGATAACTGGCTGTGGCTTGTTTCTTTCTCTCTGACCTTTCAGTTTTTCCCTAATATGCAGTGGCTCAGAGTTTTCATGAATAAGATGAATTAAGACTTGTGCAATACATACTTACATTTGTTTCTTCAACAAGTGGTCCACCAGTGTCAACAAAGTCTACTACTTATTACTCTAATTACAAGCACCAAACAGGATCAATGCTGGTTGCAGGCTTGTTATTGCCTCACTGCTTAACAGAAAAATAGGAGTAAAGAACCATGATCACCCAGGTTCTGAGAAAATAGAATTCCATTCTGACATAGAAACCAAGAGGAAGGAAAAATGAAAGATTTAAATATACAGACTCCACACAGGAGAAAAATAGTGCTGCTTAGAACCTCAGACAAATCAATATAATTCACTGGAAACAACACATGACAATCATTTGGGAAAAGCAAAGGATATTATAATAAGAAACATGACAATAGAAACTAAAAATGGAGAGTAAGGAAACATAATTCAGAGAATCTCCTAAGTGAAGAGATAAACCAAGGTAGAATTAAGATAAAAATATAATAGGTCAGGTAAAAAAGTGTGTGTTCAAAACTGGAAAAATCATCATGTTCTAAAACATGCAAATCAAACAACAGAATTCAGAAAAAGTTTCCAGATCCGGACTTAAAAGTTGGGTTTTTGTTGATGCTCGATGTCTGCTGAAATCCTCCCATAGGGCAAGATGCCACTTTAATTTACAACATTTGGATAAATCAGAACTACAATGGGCCACTGTATGTTCCACAACATCTTCATGTGAAACAGTCAGATGTGAAGTGAAATATATTTATTTTTTTCATGAGATTGTGAGTTCTGCAAATGCAGGTTTATCCACTATTGCTCAGCCTGGTTCCTCCATAATCTAATGAGTTACTAACTAGACCTTTTAGAATTTTGCATTCAACCAACAATCCAGATTCCTAGCTTAATCACACAATGGCTCCTGAGAGAGACATGCACAAGATAGACTAGACTTGACCAATGAATCATGATATCCTTGTTTCATATTCTTAGCTGGTGCCCAGCTAAGAAGGAAGTAGATGTCTAATAGCTCATACCACAGTCCCTTGAGCCAATGATTCAACTGAGTCCCCTGTATCTATTTTTTTATGTTCATTTTAAGTTTTGCTAAGGGCATCTATATGCTCATTATGCCATTCAAGAAAGAGCTAGCATAGCAAGCCAATGGGACTTCCAAGAGTCCCAGTGAGTGCTTGACACTGCAGAGGTCTGTCTTTTCTTCTGGACAGTAGTATTTTTTGAAAATTTCTGTATGATAGTTTTGCGCTATAAAAAAGACAAAGCACCTCTATATTTCTCTCAAATTATAGTGTAGCACAGAGGGCATGGCCAAGGATGTCAGAGGTACAGCTTATTCTGTTTACCCTTTAATCTGACTCAAGCCTCTCTTTGACCTGATCTTCCCTTACTCCTTCTGTAATTATTCCCATGTTCATCACTATGGTCCACATGGTATTGTGTTCTGTGTGTGTGTGTAAAACATACAGGCAGATTCTTCTGAATACTGCACAACTGTATTGATGTCACACCTCTTTATTCACCTGATAAGCTTACCAAACCACTAAGCATTGTTAGATGCTATACACACTGAAAAGATGTCTCCAGAAAACTTTTCTGATGTTCTCAAGATGTGTCTCTTCTCAGTAGCTATTACACAAAGTAGCACCTTTGTCCCTAGACCAATGTTATGACTTAAGCATAATAATTAGAGCTGAGTTATTTCTTCCTGACCATCACTTGTCACAAGACAGGGCTCAGTCCAATGACTAGAGCAAGTACCATTTCTTAAGAACTCAACAACTAGAACAAATACACCATGGTTAGGGTTCCACTTTTCAGCTTGACAGTGTCTTAAAGTTCCTTTCTCATTCTCAGATTGCTCCTGAATAAAGTGGTCTGCTGAGTACAGGAGGGAATGACTCAACTACCTAGCTTACATTACAAATAGGGTGACTACTTCCAATCCAGAAAGAGCATGGTGGGAAAGATCCCTTGATCTGTGGGTTTGGGCCTGGGTGGTACAAGTTCCTGGACATGGTTGGGAGAAGTTACAGTGAAGTTTGTCCTTTTCAGACCTAAATAAATGTACTTACAAGCAACACTAAATAGACTTTGGTGTGTGATCTTTATCTGCCCCTCCCTCCCTTCCCCCTTCCCTCCCTCCCTAACTTCTGTGTTACACATGCATGCATTTGAATGCCAATAGTGGCAGACATACTAGACAGTAAATTAGATAAAAGCAGAAAACCCAAATCCTGTAAAGAAAGTATCATTCCCCAAATGATGATAAAGTCCATCACAGAATAGCAAGAGCACTTTAATCAGAGACCTGATAAGGAACTGTAGGACTAAAGTACATACTACATCAAGTCCCCTTGACCTCTGCCTTTGTGAGCCTTATAATTTTTAATGGAGCAATAATAAAATGTTTGTATACATGTGCTGTTGTGTGCATGTGAGAGTAGTGGAGAGGAGAGAGAGAAAGAGAGAGAGAGACAGGAAAGTGAGGGCATATAAAAGGGAGGGAGAGGGAGATACAGAGAGAGAACACAAGATGGGGAGGAAGGGAGGGAAGGCGAGAAGAGTGAGCCCATTGGACCATGTTGATTTATAGTGATAGCTACAAAATATAATCACTAACTTCAAGAAAAAGCAGCAAAATCCAATATAATATTAGAGAAATATTCAGTATGATTCACACATTTAAAAGCAGAATAAATAAAGCCTAATATTGGTTTAAGTAAATGTTGTAGTATGATTTTTTTTTTTTTTTGGCCTGTTTGGGGCTGGAGGTTTATGCCCTGGCGTGCGTGTGGCGCCGGTGGTTTGGAACCTGGTCTGTGCGCCCGCGGCTTTTGTCCCCCAAAAGAAATGAATCACACACTTATATACTTTAACACTGTTTGGCCCATGTCTTATGCCCATTACTAGCTAGCTCTTTCTTCTTAAATTAACCCATTTCTATTAATCTTCCCACCACGTGGTTCAGCCCGTGGCTGGCCGGTACCTCTTACATGTCTGTTCCTCTTGGGGATCGGATGCAGAGTGACTAACTCCACCCTCCTTCTACCTGGCTGCCTCTGATTCTCCACCCACATCTACGGTGCCCTACATGGGTCCAAACAGTTATTTATTTACATCATACAGAGATCATTCCACCACAAGTAAACATTTTCATAGCGTAACACTGAAAGGAAAAAGGAAGAAAAGTAAACAAGGGAGGCAAATGTGCAGTTATAAACCTATTTCTTATAAGAAGTCAGTGTATAATGTCCAAAAGAGGTAACAAAAATTATCAGAGAAAAATTATTAATAAATATACATAATAATATTAAAATTTCGACGACAGCTAGAAGAATCCAAAGTTATTACAATGTCCCTTCTAGATAGCAGATGCCAAACTGAGGGAGTATGCCTCATAGCAGCTACCCAGAGATACTAGGCATATCCTTTCCATTCTCTCTGATCAGTGATATCATGCTGCTGGCTGGAAATTGGCCAAGTAGGAGAATCCCAAGGAGGAATTCAGGAAATGGTGCACAATATGCTTTTCTGGAGAAATGGTTGTTGACCATTTCTAAGTACTCCATTGACAATATGCCATGTCTACTTGTCTTTCATCCACAAATTCATAAACCATGTGTAATTCAGTGAATAATGAATAATAAAAAACTTTCTAATAATAAACCATTCCAGGCAATATTTTTATTACTCTATGTCTTATCAAACCTAAAAGGCCATAAGACTATAAAAGTCATGTTAAAATAAATCACAAATTACTCCATTGAGGAAGAAAGCACTTAAATGAATGCAGATGACAAGAGCTTTGTAATGATCTCAAATTTTTAAGGAACTATAGAAATGTTGCTAAGAATGCTATAAGACCATATATGATTTTTAAAAGAACCACAATGTGGAGAACAAAGCAAGCTTAAAATTAACCCAAGCTTATTTAAGACTGAAAGTATAGCAAAATTGTTTTTAAAGTATTTGTGACTATGAAAGTCAGGAAGTATCTATCTAATCTCTCTCTTTTGTTTATTATGTTTATTACATTACCTTTCTTAATCCCAAGCCCATTTTCCTACAGATGGCATCACCAACAATGAGATATGCCCTCCTACATCTATTAGCAAACAATAAAGTGTCTGTCAGACATGTTTATAAGACAGTCTCAGACAATTCCTCAGTTGAGTTTCTCCTGCCCCAAGTGACTCTAATCTGTGACAAGTTAATAGCTGAAGTTAACACTTGCCCCGTGACCTCACTCCTTTTTCTCTTTTTATTAAAAACATATTCTCTTCTCATACAACATATTTTGATCAGTTTTTCTCTTTCTACTCTTCCCACTTCCTCCCCACCTCCACATCTATTCAGATCCACTCCCTTTCTGACCCTCATTAGAAAAGAACAGGCTCTTTTTAAGAAAATCGTGAAGACTACCACAGGAGAAGGACTCAGAAGCACTGTTCATCCTCTTGATACAGAAAGAAAAGCTTAGACTTACACTGGGGAAATACTCATCTCATCTTGACCAAGCAGTGAAGATACTGGGTAAAACCTTGATATCCACCTTTACTACCTGAGAAGTGGCAAAGGTGTTTCTAAGAAGTATAAAGTCAGAAAAAAATATCTTTCCTCTCCTTTTGGTTAACACGTTCCTTTATATATTTATCTCCCTACAATTCTCAAATCACATAAAATGTCATTAGGTCATCTTCCATATGGACCATCTCACTAAATTAGCATCAAACTTTCAGCAAATTCCCTATGAAATAGTGGGTCCAACAGTAAGATGATCAAAGGGTGAAGAAATGAAATGTTGTGCCTAATTAAGGAGAAAAAGAATCTGATATAACAATAAACATGAAACACTCAGACAACCTGTTTGATTTCAGAATACAAATGCCTCATTAATGAACTTAAAAACCTCCTCTGGTCACAAAGCTTAAACATCATTTACCATATTTACAATATCTAATTCTTCATTCTGTCTTTTCTCTATGAAAATTCTTTTCCAGATAAAATTCTCTTATGCTTATCAACATTAGTGTTGGAATTCTGTTTTTCTCTAAAATAATATTTTAATGCATTGTTTCCCCCATGGAATGAGCTCAATGAGGAAATGCCAAAAATCACGATCAAAGAGAGCATATTATTCCTGTCATTACAATTTAAGTCAATTATGCAGTGATTCTAAAATGTACTCTGGTAGACTGGAACTATGAATAAGTCATATATATCTGTCTGTAGGAGTTCTATAAGAGCTACTGTATAATGAAGAAACACCAGTTCACACAAGGATAAGGCACATTCCCGTTTTTAAGATCTATTCTGGTTTGCCTTTGCTTACTGTACCATTTAAAATTTTTGTTGATTTGCCTCCAAATTATATACACATTAACTTCAAACTTTTTACCAATGAAATTTTCTTACCATAACTTCAAAGCATGAAAGGGGTAATTTACATTTCTAGAAATTATGCTGCCTTGGGTCTTCTGTGAGAGAGCTAGTATAGAGAATAGAAAGAAACACAGCAAGCAGAAAAATCTCTGGATCTTTGCATTGCCACCACACTATGATTTAACATGTGAAGGTATTTGTCATAAAACAAGAGGTTTTAAGAGGAGAAGGAAGTAAACAGCTCTGTCTGAATTTCTTAAGATACATCTCCCATGTGCTTACCCTATGAAGAAATGAAGCTACAATGTTCCCCGTGGAGCAGAACTCTGAAATACAGGCATTGCCCTTGAGTTGCTCATAATCTACCTTCTTGAAACATTAGAAAATAATTATTCAACATGAATAAGAGAAAGCAGATATAAAAGGGGAAAAACTCATAAGTAGAATTTTGTGTTGATGAGAACCAATTGCTAAGATTGATCAAACTGATCTGAATCACTCTTGTGAGTCACCCCCAACTGATTCTAATCTCTTTAGGATATTGAGAATATTATCTGCAGAGGAAATGGCTTTATCTTTCCAAGGAATGCAATTATATTACTAAATGTTTTTTGGAAACATTCAGTTCATTAAGAGAAAGACAAAGACAAATATCACTAGCCTGAAATTGTTAGTTCAGAATCACATGGTGTGAAATTGAAAATATGCATTGACTGAAAATTATAAATATGCTAGCTACTGAATGGAAAACAGTATGTGATCTTAAAATTGTAGTTTCTGATGCCTTTAATGGGACATTAGGAAATGATGTCACAACTGTCCAAAGTGTTGTATTATACTTCATGTGCTTACATTACAAATATTACACATTATACGGTGAGTAAACAATGCCTGATGCCAGATGTGAAGACACAAATGGGAAGCCAACATAAGTTCTGTTTACAGGAAACAACAAAATATAAAAAAGCAGCAGGATTTCTTAATGAAAAAGACAAGCCAGTCGTTACTTTCATTTCCCCCAATCGCTATGGACACTCCTCCTCCAATATGTATGGAAATTTCGCTAATGTGTTCAATCTAAGACTCAGATTTCTCATCTGTAAAATTAAAACAATTACTTTTGAATTATAAATGACTATTGGTGAGAAGAAAATAGGCAAGAGAGCCTTTACAATGATATCTGAAATATCAGATACCTGTTATTACCCTGTCTTCCCTTTTAGGAACCATTTTGATTTTAGAATTTAACAAACCAAACAGGCATGTGATATTGTTTGGTGGAGATGAATAATATTTATCAGTTTCCTACAAGCTGTTACGGTGAGGCTTGAACAGGAAACAATTATATTTGACAATTCTACAGTTAAGAAAGTAGAGTCTCTCTCTAAAAGTCAGAAAAATCACTGAAGATATTCAGCATTTAGTTTAACACATAGTACTATACTCTAATGAATGTATTCTATTTTGAGAAATGATTATTTATTCATTCTATCATGAATTCATTGAATCTGAGCCTTAACAGAAAAGATATCCATCTATACTTATTCACAAAATTGTTTAACAATAATTAGATTTTTTAAAAAAATCTTACTAGGTATCTGAATAATTGAATCACCCAAAATACCCAAGTCTGATTCACTGACAGGTATGGTTTGGTAAGTCTGGGTTGATGTTAGTCATCTAGGTTAAAGCAAAAAGATAACCCTGGATGATCTATATGGGCCCAGTTTCATCATGATGATATGGTAGATGAAGACAGGACTAAATTATTTTTAGGCCAGTCTTTGCTTACTTAATAAATGAGAAAAGATCAGTCAACCACCTCCACTGGAAATGACAAGGAAACAACTTTTTCCTGTGAGCCTTCAGCAGAAAATGCAATACAATAAGGTAATGAATTCATGTTAATTAGGCCACTAGATTAGGCCAAAATATGTTATAACAGAAATTAACTGTTATAATTAACATATAAACCCTCTCCTAAGTATTTTCATGTTTTGCATGACTTTTATTAAATAATTTTCATTAAATAGCCTCCACTTTTAGGCTAGTATTATTATTTCATTTTTATGACTAGTCAAAAACAAAACAAAGAAAAGTTTAACTTCTGAAAAGTGTCAAGGAGTCAATCAAAAGATTTGAATTTTGCATCCTGTCTATCAAGCCGTCATTCTTTAAAAAATTATTTTCACTATAATTAATCATTTTTATTGTAGGTCAGGAGTGGCTGCTATAGTACATGTGTGGAGGTCAATGGAAAACATTCTGGAGACAGTCTTTTCCTTTAACTACATGAATCCTGGGAATTGAAGCAAGAACATCATGCTTGGCAGCAAGAGCCTTTACCCACTGACCCATCTGGCTTACACCCAGAATCATTAGTTTTAAAGAGCACAAACACTGCCATATACATAGTAGATTGTCCACTGACCCCTTGATAGTTATTATGACAACAGCATTGAAAATGTTATTATAAATCCTTAGGTTTCCTTTAGCCTGTAGAGATAGATCAGCAGTTTAGCACACTTACTGATTTTTTTTTCCAGTGGACCTGGGTTTGTTTCCCAACACCCAAATGGCAGCTCACATCCATCTGTAATTCTGGTAGCAGGGGACTGACTACTTCTTTTGGTATTTATGGGCTTCTGCATGTTTATGGTGCATAGTCTCAAACATGCACAAATATATAAAATAAATAATTTGTCCCACCTTAAACATTATTTTAATAGCTGAAGCTCATCATTAACTTATTAGCATTGGACAATTTAAAATAGGTTTAGAATAAATTAATCCTCAAGTAAAATAACAATACACTACATTACCTATCGGAGAAGGAAAATGCTAAATTTAGGGTGAAAATGAAATAAAATGTATCTCTTTTGTATGCTAATTAGTTTCTATCTCATAATCTGCACATACACATGCACAGTCAAACATTACATGATACATAAAGAAAACAAAGAAATAAACCTTATCAACTGAAAAGTCAAGTGCATACCAATCATGGGAAGGGAAGACATAGAAGGTAAACATCACACTGTGACATCATCGGTCAAGAACCTTCCCTCCTGTATCACACCATCTATCAGCCAAGACACTTCAGAATATTTGTTCCAATTCTGTGTGATAAATCTAAATAAAGATCAGAAAAAGAAATCCTGGACATCTGTAAGGCGTTTTAATCTGGTTGATATATTCACTATGCAGAACAATAACAAATAGGAGATAGATCAGACCATTTCTTTAATAGTGCTTTCCCATTCTTGATGACCTTTTTACCTCTCAAGTCTGATTCCCGATGACAATCCTACATTTGTAAAAGATGATCTTGTTCTTAACGTGTGAAGTTTCTGGGTTATTTAGGTAAAATTTAAAAGTGCCATTCACCCAGCCATGTTACAAGCTTTACAGCAATATTAAAAGACATTTCTATTGCTTTTGGCAATTGTGTTGAAATCGAGATATAAGAAATTGTATTAGAGCCAAAAATTAACTTTAGGTTTTACACTAGGGATTTAAATTCCCCAGAGATGGCAGAAGCAGCTTGCTGCTCATGAGCAAACTCAATTATTCCTTAGAGGACATTGCATGCTAAATGGAGACAAGCTTACTGTGTTGGTGATGGCAAATGGCACCATCCCTCACTGGACAAAGGCAAGGTGCTTCTCCTCTGCCTATGAAAGTTTTATTAAAACCATTTCTCTGCACTGCAAGTCAGTGACAGGTGCTAAACAAGTCAGTTGGCAAACGTTATTATTTTTTAGAAAGGACACTCTGAAATGGCAGTTTCATAATAACCTAGAAGTGTATCAAATACCCAGTGCAAGCCTTATACTAAGTTATGAAGTAATAAAATGTAGCATGATTGAAACATTCTCTCAGCCACCCATTGTTATTTGTTTCCTTTCCAAACTAACACACATGCACACACACACACACACACACACACACACACACACACAGGATCTCAATTTTGTATACTTTCCATCTCTAACCTAAAGAACAGTTCTTTCAGCAAGGAGTGCAGACACCTAACCTAGATGACTGATTTGTAATTTCTTGTAATGACCATATTTTGGTCTGAAGAAAAGGT
The DNA here is from genome assembly GCA_004025045.1 of Sigmodon hispidus. Taxonomy (NCBI): domain Eukaryota; kingdom Metazoa; phylum Chordata; class Mammalia; order Rodentia; family Cricetidae; genus Sigmodon; species Sigmodon hispidus. The sequence goes on along the minus strand of PVIH01007680.1, from coordinate 8,305 downwards.
GGGAGAGGTTCCCAAGTCATGTGAATATTATACATAATTTAAGAAATAGGAGGTGGATCTTTCTGAGGCAGGCCTCACTTACTCTGAAATCAAACATTGTCTACTTTCAAAGCAAACAAAACTTGAGTACCCTGAAGCTGCATTTGTAACAGTGGCTTTCTTGTCCGACTCAGGGAGTCTATGTGGGTTCTGAGCAGGACTGAGTAGCTATAGATATGTTAAATATATCACATTCTTATTTTTATCACAAGATGTTATGAAGACAAATCAAAGGCAAATGAAAGTATCCATGAGGAAGGTTTAAGCTAGAACTTTAATGGGAGAAAGTATAACAGATCAGTTGAGGATGAGAAGGATTCCTTAGTGGTCTTTGAAGAAAGAACAGACCACATATTCTGTTCAGATGTGAACATTAACAAGCATTTGGATTTATTTTTTTCTAACATAATTTTTTATTGGTTCTTTGGGAATTGTATATTATGTACCCCAAGTCTACTCATACCCCAGTCCTTATGCCCATCACCCTTAAACCTCCCCTCCAAAAGAGAGTTTAAAAAAATAATAAAAATTAAGATAGAAACCAAAAAACACATATCATTTGCCACTCTAGGCAATGACTTGCTGCTCCTCTAATCAATGGTCAACACTCTCTCAAACCAGTCACAACTGTTGCTATGCGTGTAGTACCACTCTGCTCATCCATGTTTCCTGCCTCTCCTTCATGTATATTCATTTGTCACAGCGGGACTAGGTGCTGTGGTGTGTTACTCAGATACCCTTTGCCCCAACAGTTTTTGTCACAATAAGTCTTGGTCTGGTCCAAGGCCTCTGGCTTCTGTTACCCCATCCTGGCTTCTGTTACCCCATCCATACTGGATCCTTATCAGAGACTCCTCTCAGATATTCTGCTGTTGCTCAGAGTAATGGATATCCCAAGGCTATGGTTCCATAAGACTGGCCACTTCATGCACTCCAGCAACTCATAGATGGGGGAGGGGTTGAGGTGGGCCAACCCAGGAACCTGGATCTGGGCCTGGGTGGTTGCTGAGTTGATGGCAGCCTGTGTCTCTACTGGGCCTCTCCCTTCTCCTGCCCTCTTCTCTTCCCCCCCCCCCGCATCATCTAGCACCCCTTCCCCATCAGACATGGGGCAGAAATAGCAGCTCTCCAGTAGCCACACCATGATGGGCAAGGATGCATTTGAATATAAAGTCATTCTTAACAGAACATGTAGTTTTCTACTTAACAAAACAGATGTAAGATATACCAACATTCTATATTTAAGAAAAGTCTTCTCTCTATTGATTATTTTAAAGCCAGAATAAGTCTAGTTTTAAATTAAATTCTGTCTTCATTTTAACTCAGAAATTCTCATTTTCAACTATTTTATTTCTATGTTAATTGGATAGGACATAATGGCTAAAGAAAACACAAAAACTGGTGTGTTTTACATGCTCTTTTATTAAAAAATATCCTTACAAGTCCTTATTAGTCTACAGCTTGCTTTCTTAAAGGCTTAATTTATTTCAAGCTGAGGGTTAAAAACACTTAACTATTTTAAATTATCTTTGTAAAAATAGGAATTGATTTTTCAATATAGATGTTGCTTACTCTAGGGAGTAGACACATTCTAGAAAGAGAGTTGTAATAAATGCCTTTTTGTAGTTCTTGGATTTTATTTTTCTCTTCATATTCCTTATAAATGTGGGGAACATTCAGGAAAATAAGAGGACAACTCATATTTAGTCTCCTACAAAAGCAAAAATAAAATAAACCATTTCAAAACAACAACACTCAATGGAAAATTATTGACTGGAACAAAAGGGTTGAAATGGTACTTTAAAAATATAAAGACTGAATGTTAAAATATAGCTTAAGTGGGAATTAAAAATATGTATAAAAACAGTAGTTAATGAGTTCTTTGATGCACAACGAATGTTCTGTGTTCAATATATCCACTGATATTTCTAAAAAACCTCCAGCTCCATCATGCTTCACTTAATATTTATCAAATTAAATGACAATATGTATTATTTTTTCCTTTTTCCAAGAATTTATGGAACATACTACCTAAGACAGTTTCTACAGAGGATAACTGATAGAAGGGACTCAGTATGCCATTTTGGGGATCTCGACTTATTGTTCTTTTTTTAATTTTAATTTTTATTTTATGTGAATTGATGTTTTGCCTGCATGTATACCTGTGTAAAGGTGTCAGGTCTTGAAATTCCAGACAGTTGATAGCTGCTATGTGGATGCTGGGAATCAAATTCAGGTCCTCTGGAAGAGCAGTCAGTGCTCTTAACCGCTGAGCCATCTCTCTAGCCCTGTCTTATTGTTCTTAATCTCATTAATAAAAAATTAAGAAAGGACTCAATGGAATCTCTATGACAATTTTATTGACCATTAACAGAAAACTCACAGGACAGACAGCTGCCCAAAAGACAGAGACAAAGAAAAAGAAAGCTATACCAATTGAATTATTATGTATAGCTTCAGCCACATAGCAAGCAAGTAGTCATCTTATGTGGAAGAGCACTTTAAGGAAAAAGTAAACATGCCCAAAATCCCAGAGAAAGCAAACTTCAGTAGCATCTGAAATAGAAGAAGAGAAGAAAGAGAAAACTTACAGCTTTCTGAGTCAGGACTCAAACATGGTGGTAGACCCAAAGAACGGATGGATCTGGAGGGATGAGGCAAAGACAGGGCTTGAGTAGGGATGGATACAAATTAACTCACTTTGGGCTAATTATTCTTCCTATTTTTTAAACGTGGTGGCTTTTGTTAAACCTGCCTTCCTAGCTGTCCTCCCACCTTCCTGAGGGGTGGGCCCTACCCAGATAATTACCCTATGTAATGACAATGGTAGATATCTTGCCAGGCCAGACATTTTGTTCCCTTGACCAGTGAAAATAGTTTTCTCTTAATGTGCTTTTATTGCTAATGTGACATAATTATTTTTAAATAATGAAATAAATTAATCAAAAGCAAGCCATGCATAAATGAAGATGAAATTTATGGAAACATAGCATTAATCATTATTAATATTGTAAGTGAAAAATCTTTATTGGGCATACAGCTCAACAGCTCATTATGTTGTTTATTTTGTTTTGTTTTTGATAATTATTTCTGATACCATTTCTAAAATTATCCAATAATATAGCTAATTCACTGAGTCAGTACTAAAGCCATTTCGCATCGTATTTTAGGAATAAAATGTTGCAGAATGGGTGTTTAGCTCAGTGGTCAGGCTTGTTTGTTCATTGGGCAAGAATGAGGCCCTTAAGTTTTCAGCACTAGAAACTTAAAAAGAATGAAAGTTGTTTTTTTATCTGTACAAACTAGCCATGCATGTAAGTTAAGTGAGTTAAAATTAGTGCTATAATATATACCATTTCCTGCCAAAAGCAAACAGAAATAGTCAGGTAGAAAGGAAACTCTCTTTCACTTAAATACTCAGACAAAACAAGCATTCCTCAGAACTTGTGAAGCCAGTTTCTATCTACTAAAGGAGTTATTTTCCATATGACTGGAAAAAAAAAGAACTAATGACTGTTTATGCTGCCTATTAGCATGCCAAAGCACATGCTGGCCTCCAGGTTCCCTTAATATCAGGTGTGTAGGTAAGACTTACTAGCCTAGCCTTGCTCTGAGGTCTGGACCCACAGTCCAAAATAATCACACTAACTTTAATATTAATTACAAGCTGTTTGACCTATAGCTTAGGCTATTATTTGCTAACTCTTTCTCTTAAATTAACCCATGATTAGCTGAGTCGCTTAGTACCTTTTATCAGGGCATTCTTGTCTTCTTTCCTTTGCATCTGCCTGGCATTTCTGTCCTGCTCTTTCTTTTCCCAGTGTTTTCTTAGTCTGGTAGCCTAGCCCATACTTCCTGTTTTCTTTTAGCCAATCAGCCTTTTGTTAAACCAGTAAGCAGGACAAATATTTACAAAGTACAAGAGCATAATCCCACAACATACCAGAGAGAAGAAACAGATCACAGTGGATTCTCACCCAGCTAACTTCTCAGGCCAAACAGAGTAAATGCTGTCTTCAAGGGTTCTCAGCATGGCTGGTTCATCAAACAGAATGCCTGAATGTTTGCTTACACCTTCCTTAAATACCTCCCCTGCCCAGCTGTTCATTTCTCTGTTCTACATCTTTATCCTAGAGTTAAGATTAAAGGTGTGAGCTACTACTGCTTGGCTGTTAGGCCTTGCACTCACATAAACGCAGAAAAGATCTCGTGAGTGATGGAATTAAAGGCATGAGTCACTACTCTCTGACCTTCATGGCCTGACTGTGATGATTCCCTTCTCTGATATTCTAAGTCTATTATGTTAAATATAAAAGAAGTTGCCACATAAAGTGCTTGTTATGTATTTCAAGGTTCATACTAGCATCCTAAATTTTTTTATCAGTTCCCCTACCATAAATTTCCCAAGTTCATAAGTTTCTCTGCCCCCAGTTACTTGTTCTCTGTATAACCCTGCTATTTGGCTATGATCCTTCTTTTGTATATTCTCTTTGTCTTCATTTTAATTTTTCTTTCTCCTTCTCTCTATCCCCAGCTCTCATGCTTCATGCTTCTCAACTCTCTCTCTCTCTCTCTCTCTCTCTCTCTCTCTCTCTCTCTCTCTCCTGCTTCTCTTTGGTAAGTCCAGTCTAGTAATTTCTCTATCTGCTCTGGACTCTTCCAGATGCCTCTAGCTGTTCTGTCATAGCTACAATAAAATTTTCCCCCAAACCATACCATGAAGTAGCAATGTTGTCAGTTTATATAGAAATAAATCATTATTAAGTAAAAATAAGTTTATTTGCATGGAGCATTATTATATAATACATATGTATGTCATACACAAATCAGATTTAAACCAATTTTACTATCAGTGATCATGCTAACTATATTTGTGGTAAAAATGAGAGTGAAGACAAATTCTTGTCCTCTTCTTTAATTATTATTTATATATAAATAATCTTATAATTAAACATGTATATAATCTTGTTATAAGTATATACATGACTATATACATTATATGTACTTGTGTGTATGTGTGTGTGTGTGTGTGTGTGTGTGCGCGCACGCGCTTAAGGCTAACCAACTGGTATTGGATTTCCTACCAGGGTGCTGGTCCCTAAAAAAAGTTAATTCTTCCCATTTCAATGACTATTGTTGCCTGTAGCTCTTCATCTACAAGTGTAGCTTTATGAAATTTCTGTCACCAGTATTTAAATGTCAGCTAGTATGTGATTATTATGTAGATCTTGTTTCATTCTATGCAATGACATTGTTACATATTACTTTTCTTCTTATCACTCTGTCTTATTTTATTTTATTAGAAAATAAAATCCTTTTATTTTATGTAAAATAAAATAAAAAAGAATAATATTTTAAATTAATGAGTGTATAACATCCTTTTATATCTGGAAGACACTACCTTATAGCTGATGTTCTGGTACTCTGGCTCTTACAAACTTTCTTCTTCTTCCAGCAGGTTCCCTAGCCTTAGATGTAATTGGTATGGTATTGAAGATGTACATATGAATTAAAAATAGGCTCCTTAAAGATATTCATTTTGTATTTTGACTATCTTGTATCTTTATAACAGTTTATATCTGATGCAAGATGAGACACTAAATGAGTAAGGAGTAAAAGTTAAAGTTACCTGTAGGTATGAGGATAGGTACTAGAATGCAGGAAGAAATTATGGTTGTTTAGGAAAATGGCAATGAAAGAATCTCAATGTTAATCTGAAAGATGGGAGCACAAACACCACTGACCCAAATCATCCTGACCAACTTAGTTAAAATAAGTAATTAACTAAAGAAAGCTTTTGAATTTGTGTACATAGGCTGCCTCTAAGGCAGGATTCCAAAGGTTAGCATTAGATGTGAGGAAGCCAAGGTTTTTGTAGCTCAAGGGTAGGAGGTTTCCAGATGGGGGATTTGGAAGGGAAGATGGGTGGAGTTACAGGAACAGAGCATAGTATAGCAAGTTAGTCATAATGATCTCTTGAAACAAAGAAGTATTGGCAGGGTGGTCATAACAAGGTAGCCATACCAACCCTCTTTTAAAAAGGTAGGTTTAAGATGAGAAATTGAGAATTTTCTCATCAATATTCATGAGGAAAATTGGTCTGTAATTCTCCTTCTTTGTTGTGTCTTTGAGTGGTTTGTGTATTAGGGTGATTGTGGCCTCATAAAAGGAATTTGGCAATATTCCTTCAGTTTCTACTGTGTGAAATAGTTTGAGGAGTAACGGTAGTAATTCTTCTTTGAATGTCTGGTAGAATTCGGCACTGAAACCATCTGTACCAGGGACTTTTTTGGGGGGGACATTTTTAATGTGAGCTTCAATTTCCTTAAGGGTTATAGGCCTGTTTAGGTAATTAATCTGATCTTCATTTAATTTTGGTAGATGGTACCTGTCCAGAAATCTGTCCATTTCTTCTAGGTTTTCCATTTTTGTGGAATACAGATTTTCAAAATATGATCTGATAATTCTCTGTATTTCCTTGGGGTCTGTTGTTATGTCCCCCTTTTCATTTCTGATTTTGTTGATTTGCACACTCTCTCTTTGTTTTTTGATTAGTTTGGCTAAGGGCTTATCTATCTTGGTAACTTTCTCAAAGAACCAACTCTTAGATTCATTGATTCTTTGTATTGTTCTTTTTGTTTCAATTGTATTGATTTCAGCTCTAAGTTTGATTATTTCCTGCCATCTACTCCTTCTAGATGAGTTTGCTTCTAATTAATCTAAGGCTTTCAGCTGCTCTGTTAGATCTCTAGTGTGAGATTTCTCTAGGTTTTTCATATAGGCATCTAGTGCTATGAATTTTCCTCTTAAGACAGCTTTCATTGTGTCCCACAAGTTTGGATACGTTGTAGATTCATTTTCATTGAATTCTAGGAAGACTTTGATTTCTTTCTTAATTTCTTCCTTGACCCAGAGATGGTTCAGCTGAGTGATGTTTAGTTTCCATGAGTTGGCAGGCTTTCTTTGGGTTTTGATGTTGTTGAACTCTAACTTTAGGCCCTGGTGGTCCGAAACGTTACAAGGGATTATTTCCATTTTTTTTTTTTTTTTTTTTGGTATCTGTTGATATTTGCTTTATGACTAACCATGTGGTCAATTTTGGAGAAAGTTCCATGAGGAGCTGAGAAATATGTGTATTCCTTTGCCTTTGGGTGGAAGGTTCTGTAGATATCTATTAAATCCATTTGCATCATAACCTCTTTTAGACTCCTTATTTCTCTGTTGAGACTCTGTCTGGTGTTTGCATAGCTGGATGGAAATGTGTAGAAAAATGCAAATAGACCCGAGCCTGTCACCCTACACAAAACTCAAATCCAAGTGGATCAAACACCTCAACTTAAACCCAGCCACTTTGAACTTGATAGAAAAGAAAGTGGGAAATACACTTCTATGAATTGGCACAGGCAACCACTTCCTAAATATAACACCAGTGGCACAGACACTAAGACCAACAATCAATAAGTGGGATCTCATGAAGCTAGGAGCTTCTGCAAAGCCAAGAACACTGTCAATAGGACAAAACGACAGCCTACAGAATGGGAAAAGATTTTCACCACCCCTACAAGTGATAGAGGACTGATCTCTAAGATATATAAAGAGCTCAAGAATCTAGAGCCCAAAACCTTGAATAACTCAGTCAAAAAATGGGGTACAGATCTAAAAAGGGAATTCTTAGCAGAGAAACTACGAATGGCTGAAAGGCACCTGAAAAAGTACTCATCATCTTTAGCCATCAGAGAAATGCAAATCAAAACAACTTTGAGATACCACCTAACACCTGTTAGATTAGCTAAGATAAAAGGCACCGATGACAGCCTATGTTGGAGAGGATGCGGAGCAAGGGGAACACTCCTCCATTGTTGGTGGGATCGTAAGCTTGTTCAGCCACTTTGGAATGCAATATGGTGGCTTCTCAGAAAATTGAGAATCAATCTCCCCAAGGACCCAGCAATACCTCTTCTGGGTGTATGCCCTAAAGAGGCACATTCACACTCCAAAGGTATTAGCTCAACTATGTTCATAGCAGCATTATTTGTAATAGCAAGAAACTGGAAACAACCTAGATGGCCCTCAACTGAAGAATGGATTAACAAACTGTGGTACATCTACACAATGGAATACTACTCAGCAGTAAGAAAAAACGATATCCTAAAATTCACAGGCAAATGGATGGATTTGGAGAATATCCTCCTGAGCGAGGTATCACAAACTCAGAAAGATAAGCAGGGGATGTACTCACTCATTAGTGGTCTCTAAACAAACAAAC